>JAPWTK010000827.1:0-148755 GCA_029963805.1 Aromia moschata | reverse complement strand
TTTAATTGAAAATAATAAATACGCCTGGGGAACCAAAAGAGCGGTGCAACTTTATGATTCCATGGGCGTGCATATATCTTTTATAAATTCGAAAATTGTGAAATATTTTTTCATTCAAATCAATATAGGAGACTAAAATTAGCCTGCATACAAAACTCTTAATATTTGTAATATTATTTTGCTGTAAATAATGCTCATTTAGCCAGACAATCTCCAAAAATTGTCTGTGTTGATAAACCTAGCTGAAATACACGTCACTGGCGCCTTAAACACGTCGAATTTCTAAAGTCGTAAATCATTATTTACGAATCTAAAGTCGTGTGTGGTGAGCTTTATGATGTTAAGTCTTTAAGTTAAACGCTCCAGAAGAAACCCTCGAATTGGTATGTAAAGCCTGTTACAAAATTTGCGAGAAGTTAACAAGCTACTGTCATTGGTTCCTCTGTAATTGTTACTATTACCAAAATAGTTATATTTTGCCGTCGTATACAAAACCATCGCTTGTTGTGTAGTACAAGTGAAATTCCATTTGTATACGTACAGGTATAAAAACGTTATCGCCCACGTCTCTTATCAGCTATTAGTGTTGTTTCAAGTACATAAAGGAATAAAGGTGGCCACACACTACAGCTCCAAAGAAAATGACAGACGTGACACTCAAACAACTATTTGATGAAATAATAAAAACTCGACATGAAATAAAATGCATGATAGAGGCAAGCGAAGCAAGACTTTTTACTAGAAAATTGAGGAAGATAACCAAAGGGTTCGAAAACTGGAAAAAGAAAACTTACAATTAAGAGAGGAACTAGAGACGTTAAAAAGGACTGAGAAAAAGAATAATATCATCGTTTTTGGCCTTACACATCAACCAAAGCTAATTACAGTTAATTTATACAACATAAAGTAAAAGAACTTCTGGATATTGATTTAGCTACTACTTACTGATATTAACGATATATACCCAATAGGAAGTTTAGAAGACAGTCCGATTAAAATAGAGTTCACTACATATATAAAGAAAAAGGACATACTACGAAATCGCCATAAACTAAAGGCACCAATATATACATAAACCGCGATTTAACTATAAAAGAAAGAGAAAGAGAAACAAAGAACTAAAAAAATACCTAAACGAGGTGAGGACAGATAAAACAAAAAAGTGTTATATCAAGAAAGATAAACTTTATGTTAATGATATAGCATACACTTTAGAAGAGCTGCGACCACTGGAAAATTTAGAAGATTATAAAACAAATAGCGCTCCTGAAACACCTACCAGGAAAATATCCGTCACAGAAGGCATCTTACCTTTGTCATCAGACAAGATTACTCCGGGAAAATCCAGTACAGCAAAATCAGGGACGATAAAAAAACCTATGACACCAGAAATCGTTTAGTCAAATAATTCGCGTCTTGATATTAATTATATGTTGTTTTTATATTACCGTTCCTACGTCTTTATAAATATTTGTATTGTAATAAGTATTGTTTATATTTTATTTACTCTTTTTGCCGTTTTTTTAGTATCATTGTGCTTATTGTCTTTTTATTAAGCCTATTTATTGTTTGATTTTATTCATAATTTACCGTATTATACTGTTGTGTATTTAAGATTTGTTTTTTTTATATATATATAGTATTATTAGATAGGTATGGACCAATACATTAGAGATTTCAGATTAGATTGTATTGAAACATATACCTTAAAAACATCAAAGGAATGCACTCAAGTATTAAAAGTAAATGAGCACAACCATAATTTTAAAATAATTCATAATAATATACGAAGCCTGAATAAAAATATTGATGAGTTTAAACTGTTCTTATATGACTTAGATGTTAGTTTTGATTGTGATAATACTTACAGAAACATGGGTAATTTAAAGACGAATCACTACACAACATAAATGGTTATGATATGATTTACAATAACGGCAAACTTAATCAGAATGACGGCGTTGTTGCATATATAAGATCAGGTCTAAGCTATAGTTATGATATTGTTCTCATAAACAACATAAGCACGTTGAAAATAAAAGTAAAGGCTGGCAAAAGGAATTATGTGATAACAGCTGTATATAGGTCACCATCTTATGATCCCCGAGACTTCACGAGAGAACTGCAAAATTATTTCCAAACAGACGATACCCAATTAGAAAACAACTATTATTTATTTATAGGTGATTTGAACATAGACTTGCTCCAAAAATAATGACATTACGATAGGATATATTAACATTCTAAACGAATTTGGTTACAAATCAACTATAAATAATTACACAAGAACACAGGAAAATCATAAAACGTGTATTGATCATATATTTATTAAATCAAGAGAAAAACATTACTGAATCCATAATACCTTTAAGTTGAAGAGACAGATATAACAGATCACTATACAGTAATGTTGCAAATAATCTTTTATGACGTTAAAACGCAAAACAAACAAACTAGTTTCGATGTTATTAAGCATATAGATTATAAGAAATTGGATCAGACCTTCAAAAATATTTCATGGGATTCCATTTACTGTGAAGTAGACATAGACTCTGCAACAAACAAATTTATAGAAATTATTACGGACACTGTAAATAACTGTACACATGTAAAAAAAGGTAAAAAGGAAAAAATACTAAAATTGCTCCATGGATAACAAATGCCTTAGTAAATTCAGTACATACAAAAAATATTATGTATAAACAATTAAAATGCGATCCTGGGAATATAGAACTTAACACACGATATAAGAGATATAGGAATAAAATTATTTCCCTAATTAAAAAAACAAAAAATGATTACTATAAAAACCAAATTAATAAAAATAGAAACAATACCAAAAATATGTAGGAAAGTGTTGCAAGATATCACCTGTGTGAACCTGGCAACCAACTTAACGGAAACCGACTTCTCTTTTATTCATTCGATTGTACCCGGTTTACACCGTTTGTACCGCATTTAATTTCGTTTGTACCTTAAAGGGGAGGAAATGGCAGGGGTGAAAAAATGACGGGCAACTGACTTCACGCAATTGCATTTCTTCATTATGCATTCGATTGTACCCTGTTTGTACCCGTTTGTACCTCTTTTTATTTGGCCTGGAACTTAATGGGGCGGAAATGACAAGGTGAAAAATTACTGGCAACTCATTTCACACAATATATTTTTTTTTGGAATTCGATTGTATCCGGTTTGTACCCGTTTGTACCGCATTTTAATTGGTTTGTACCTTCAGGAGCGCAAATAGTGCATAGATGCAAAACTGCGTAACTTAGCCGCCTTTCGTCGAGTGTTCCGTTTGTACCTCTTCAAAATCGTTGGTACCTTCTTGGAAACGATAGCATGCCTTCCTATTATTCATAGTTTCGTTTGTACCTCTTCGAAATCGTTTGTACCCACTTGAAAACAACAGTACTCCTTAGTAAGATTGCTTATTTCGTTTGTACCTTCTTAAAATCGTTTGTACCCCTACGAAATCGTTTGTACCGCCTTGGAAACAACATTACGCCTTCTTATTATTGATAGTTTCGTTTGTACTCTCTTAAAATCGTTTGTACCCCTACGAAAAAAAAGAGAAATTTTTGGGGAAGGGGATAAATTAAAATTGGCACTAATTAAAAATGGTTTGAACCTCTGGAAAAATCGTTTGTACCGCCTTGGAAACGATATCACGCCTTCCTGTTATTGATAGTTTCGTTTGTACCTCCTTAAATTCGTTTGTACCTCCACGAAATCGTTTGTACCCACTTGAAAACAACAGTACCCCTTTGTAAGATTGATTACTTCATTTGTACCTACTTAAAATCGTTTGTACCCCTACGAAATCGTTTGTACCGCCTTGGAAAAGATATCACGCCTTCCTGTTATTGATAGTTTCGTTTGTACCTCCTTAAAATCGTTTGTACCTCTACGAAATCGTTTGTACCCACTTGCAAACAACAGTACCCCTTCGTAAGATTGATTACCTTCGTTTGTACCTACTTAAAATCGTTTGTACCTCTACGAAATCGTTTGTACCGCCTTTAAATCGATATCACGCCTTCCTGTTATTGATAGTTTCGTTTGTACCTCCTTAAAATCGTTTGTACCTCTACGAAATCGTTTGTACCGCCTTGGAAACGATATCACGCCTTCCTGTTATTGATAGTTTCCTTTGTACCTCCTTAAAATCGTTTGTGCCTCTTCGAAATCGTTTGTACCGCCTTGGAAAAGATATCACGCCTTCCTGTTATTGATAGTTTCGTTTGTACCTCCTTAAAATCGTTTGTACCTCTACGAAATCGTTTGTACCCACTTGCAAACAACAGTACCCCTTCGTAAGATTGATTACTTCGTTTGTACCTACTTAAAATCGTTTGTACCTCTACGAAATCGTTTGTACCGCCTTAAAATCGATATCACGCCTTCCTGTTATTGATAGTTTCGTTTGTACCTCCTTAAAATCGTTTGTACCCCTACGAAATCGTTTGTACCGCCTTGGAAACGTTATCACGCCTTCCTGTTATTGATAGTTTCCTTTGTACCTCCTTAAAATCGTTTGTACCTCTTCGAAATCGTTTGTGCCGACTTGAAAACAATAGTACCCCTTCGTAAGATTGATTACTTCGTTTGTACCTACTTAAAATCGTTTATACCTCTACAAAATCGTTTGTACCGTCTTGAAAACAATAGTACCCCTTCGTAAGATTGATTACTTCGTTTGTACCTACTTAAAATCCGTTTGTACCTCTTCGAAATCGTTTGTGCCGACTTGAAAACAATAGTACCCTTTCGTAAGATTGATTACTTCGTTTGTACCTACTTAAAATCGTTTGTACCTCTTCGAAATCGTTTGTGCTGACTTGAAAACAATAGTACCCCTTCGTAAGATTGATTACTTCGTTTGTACCTACTTAAAATCGTTTGTACCTCTTCGAAATCGTTTGTGCTGACTTGAAAACAATAGTACCCCTTCGTAAGATTGATTACTTCGTTTGTACCTACTTAAAATCGTTTGTACCTCTTCGAAATCGTTTGTGCTGACTTGAAAACAATAGTACCCCTTCGTAAGATTGATTACTTCGTTTGTACCTACTTAAAATCGTTTGTACCTCTTCGAAATCGTTTGTGCTGACTTGAAAACAATAGTACCCCTTCGTAAGATTGATTACTTCGTTTGTACCTACTTAAAAATCGGTTGTACCTCTTCGAAATCGTTTGTACCGACTTGAAAACAATAGTACCCCTTCGTAAGATTGATTACTTCGTTTGTACCTACTTATAATCGTTTGTACCTCTTCGAAATCGTTTGTGCCGACTTGAAAACAATAGTACCCCTTCGTAAGATTGATTACTTCGTTTGTACCTACTTGAAATCGTTTGTACCTCTTCGAAATCGTTTGTACCGCCTTTAAAACGATATCACGCCTTCCTGTTATTGATAGTTTCGTTTGTACCTCCTTAAAATCGTTTGCACCTCTACGAAATTGTTTGTACTGACTTGAAAACAATAGTATCATTTTGTAAGATTGATTACTTCGTTTGTACCCTCTTAAAATCGTTTTTACCCCTACGAAATCGCTTGTACCGCGTTGAAAACATCAGTACCCTTTCAAAATATTGCTTATTTCGTTTGCACCCTCTTAAAATCGTTTGTACCCCTACTAAATCGTTTGTACCGCCTTGAAAACATCAGTACTCCTTCGAAAGATTGCTTATTTCGTTTGTACCCTCTTAAAATCGTTTGTACCCCTACGCTCAGGCTGGTCAGGAGAAAAGAGAAAAAAGCCAGTCCCCTGACCACCCCCGACAGGAACCGTTTCCACTGCCCTCCGGAGCGGGCGATGGCAAGTCCGTCTCGAACGAGTCGAACGCGATGTCACTCGCAATCGTATGATGTCCCGTTCTCGAGTTATCGGTCGCCAAAGATAAAACGCTAACTGCGCATGCGCGAACGGCGAGTAAATACGGACGTAACTTTCGGTCCGAAACACAAATCCGCCATCGAATCCGACCTCAGTCGAAATTTGAAAAAAAATACCCCTTTTTCGACCCCTTCCGTACGTCTGAGACGAAAATTTGACAGAGGCATTCTCGATTTTTTTTTTCAAACCGAAAGGGAAGCACTTGTTTTTTTCGCTTTTTTTTTCGAGTGAAAAGTTTGCTCATGTTCCTATTTCTTATTCTACGTGGTTAGTATATTAGGTATATTAACCACTTCATGGAAACCTGTATTAGAGGAAGCATTATATTGTTTATTGCTCTATTGTATCTCATATTTCCTTATATTTATTTTCTGCTGTTTAAGCGTGGTGAGGCCTATACCTCTATTGAAATCTTACGATTAGAACAACAGATTCTGAACTGTGACAAAACTGAATTACAAATATGCCTAGACAACCGACGTACACAGTTGATCAAATTTTTGACAACGTAAAAAAAAAAATCCGTTTGGGAAAAATGAAAAGGGTGAGAGTGTTCTGTTGGATTTCGGTATGCAAGTGTGGACGCGCTCATAATGTCCTTCCGAAAATGAGTAGGAAGTACATTTATTTGTACATATCGCAAGAACGAAACGGCATTCGTGAAAAGTTGTTCGAACACCATGGCATTGAGATCAACAGTATGCATAAGGAAGAGTCAAATACGAGTTGTGACTCTAACTGGTCCATTCGTAATCGTAATTCGTAACCATAAGTAATCGATCTTACAAAGGGGTACTATTGTTTTCAAGTTCGTACAAACGATTTCGAAGAGGTACAAACGATTTTAAGTAGGTACAAACGAAGTAATCAATCTTACGAAGGGGTACTATTGTTTTCAAGTCGGTACAAACGATTTCGAAGCGGTACAAACGATTTTAAGTAGGTACAAACGAAGTAATCAATCTTACGAAGGGTACTATTGTTTTCAAGTCGGCACAAACGATTTCGAAGAGGTACAAACGATTTTAAGTAGGTACAAACGAAGTAATCAATCTTACGAAGGGGTACTATTGTTTTCAAGTCGGTACAAACGATTTCGAAGCGGTACAAACGATTTTAAGTAGGTACAAACGAAGTAATCAATCTTACGAAGGGGTACTATTGTTTTCAAGTCGGCACAAACGATTTCGAAGAGGTACAAACGATTTTAAGTAGGTACAAACGAAGTAATCAATCTTACGAAGGGGTACTATTGTTTTCAAGACGGTACAAACGATTTCGAAGAGGTACAAACGATTTTAAGCAGGTACAAACGAAGTAATCAATCTTACGAAGGGGTACTATTGTTTTCAAGTCGGCACAAACGATTTCGAAGAGGTACAAACGATTTTAAGTAGGTACAAACGAAGTAATCAATCTTACGAAGGGGTACTATTGTTTTCAAGTCGGTACAAACGATTTCAAGAAATAAAACTAAGAGGTACAAACGATTTTAAGCAGGTACAAACGAAGTAATCAATCTTACGAAGGGGTACTATTGTTTTCAAGTCGGCACAAACGATTTCGAAGAGGTACAAACGATTTTAAGTAGGTACAAACGAAGTAATCAATCTTACGAAGGGGTACTATTGTTTTCAAGACGGTACAAACGATTTTGTAGAGGTACAAACGATTTTAAGTAGGTACAAACGAAGTAATCAATCTTACGAAGGGGTACTATTGTTTTCAAGTCGGTACAAACGATTTCGAAGAGGTACAAACGATTTAAGTAGGTACAAACGAAGTAATCAATCTTACGAAGGGGTACTATTGTTTTCAAGTCGGTACAAACGATTTCGAAGAGGTACAAAAGATTTTAAGTAGGTACAAACGAAGTAATCAATCTTACGAAGGGGCATATTTGTTTTCAAGTCGGCACAAACGATTTCGAAGAGGTACAAACGATTTTAAGTAGGTACAAACGAAGTAATCAATCTTACGAAGGGGGTACTATTGTTTTCAAGTCGGTACAAACGATTTCGAAGAGGTACAAACGATTTTAAGTAGGTACAAACGAAGTAATCAATCTTACGAAGGGGTACTATTGTTTTCCAAGTCGGCACAAACGATTTCGAAGAGGTACAAACGATTTTAAGTAGGTACAAACGAAGTAATCAATCTTACGAAGGGGTACTATTGTTTTCAAGTCGGCACAAACGATTTCGAAGAGGTACAAACGATTTTAAGTAGGTACAAACGAAGTAATCAATCTTTACGAAGGGGTACTATTGTTTTCAAGACGGTACAAACGATTTTGTAGAGGTACAAACGATTTTAAGTAGGTACAAACGAAGTAATTAATCTTACGAAGTGGTACTATTGTTTTCAAGTCGGTACAAACGATTTCGTAGAGGTACAAACGATTTTAAGTAGGTACAAACGAAGTAATTAATCTTACGAAGATGGCCTATTGTTTTCAAGTCGGTACAAACGATTTCGAAGAGGTACAAACGATTTTAAGCAGGTACAAACGAAGTAATCAATCTTACGAAGGGGTAGTATTGTTTTCAAGTCGGTACAAACGATTTCGTAGAGGTACAAACGATTTTAAGTAGGTACAAACGAATTAATTAATCTTACGAAGTGGTACTATTGTTTTCAAGTCGGTACAAAAGATTTCGTAGAGGTACAAACGATTTTTAAGGAGGTACAAACGAAACTATCAATAACAGGAAGGCGTGATATCGTTTCCAAGGCGGTACAAACGATTTCGTAGGGGTACAAACGATTTTAAGGAGGTACAAACGAAACTATCAATAACAGGAAGGCGTGATATCGATTTAAAGGCGGTACAAACGATTTCGTAGAGGTACAAACGATTTTAAGTAGGTACAAACGAAGTAATCAATCTTACAAAGGGGTACTGTTGTTTTCAAGTGGTACAAATGATTTCGTGGAGGTACAAACGATTTTAAGGAGGTACAAAACGAAACTATCAATAACAGGAAGGCGTGATATCGTTTCCAAGGCGGTACAAACGATTTCGTAGGAGTGCAAACGATTTTAAGAGAGTACAAAACGAAACTATCAATAATAAGAAGGCGTAATGTTGTTTCCAAGGCGGTACAAACGATTTCGTAGGGGTACAAACGATTTTAAGAAGGTACAAACGAAATAAGCAATCTTACTAAGGAGTACTGTTGTTTTCAAGTGGGTACAAACGATTTCGAAGAGGTACAAACGAAACTATGAATAATAGGAAGGCATGCTATCGTTTCCAAGACGGTACCAACGATTTTGAAGAGGTACAAACGGAACACTCGACGAAAGGCGGCTAAGTTACGCAGTTTGAAGTTTTTCATCTATGCACTATTTGCGCTCCTGAAGGTACAAACCAATTAAAATGCAGTACCAACGGGTACAAACCGGATACAATCGAATTCCAAAAAAAAAAATATATTGTGTGAAATGAGTTGCCAGTAATTTTTCCACCCCCTTGTCATTTCCGCCCCTATAAGTTCCAGACCAAATAAAAAGCGGTACAAACGGGTACAAACAGGGTACAATCGAATGCATAATGAAGAAATGTAATTGCGTGAAGTCAGTTGCCCGTCATTTTTTCACCCCCTGCCATTTCCTCTCCTTTAAGGTACAAACGAAATTAAATGCGGTACAAACGGGTACAAACCGGGTACAATCGAATGAATAAAAGAGAAGTCGGTTTCCGTTAAGTTGGTTGCCAGGTTCACACAGGTCAAGATATCAGCAAAACTAGATCTAAAAATGACAAAATATGTGCAGTAAAAAATGAGCAGGATGTTTTGGTCACTAATCCAGAGAGCATTGCCAATGAATTTAGTACCACCTTTATCGAAATGGGAAAGAAATTAGCAGCCAAGATAAATAGAAATCCGAATTTTAAAATAAGTAGGCCCACGACAGCTAACTCAATTATATTAAGTCCAACGGACACACATGAATTAAAGGAAATAATACTTGACTTAAAAACAACAAAGCTGTTGGACTTGATAACATCAAAACAGAAGTATTAAAGTCCATTTCTAAGTATATAGTACAACCATTAAAGTTTATTATAAATAAATGTATAGATGTTGGTTGGTGGCCAACAGCTTTTAAAACCTCTGTTATAATACCAGTCTTTAAAAAGGGCGAAAGAGAAAACATAAACAACTACAGGCCGATTTCATTGATAACACATATAAGTAAAATCTTTGAGAAAGTTTTAAAAAACAGATTATCAGCTTATGTTGAAAAATATCACCTGTTATCAGAAAATCAATATGGGTTCAAAAGCAAAGTATCCACAGAAGACGCCATTTTGTCCCTAACAACAAAAATTCACTCTGCTTTGGAGGAAAGTAAACCTTGTTTATGCGTCTTTATAGATTTATTCAAGGCCTTTGATACGATTAGCCACGATCTACTCTTACAGACATTAGAAGATATTGGTGTCAGAGGAAACTGTTTAAATCTATTTAAAAATTACTTGTCAAATAGACAACAGTGTGTAAGAGTGGACAATGTACTGAGCGAGACAAGGACTTTGGAATACGGAGTACCCCAAGGAACCATCTTAGGGCCTATACTTTTCAATTTATATATAAATGGGTTATTCTCACTTAAAAGCAGAGGAGAAATAACAGGTTTTGCAGATGATACAGCAATATTTTACAAAGCAAATACTTGGGACGACTTAAAACTGCAAGTAAAAAATGATTTTACCTTTTGAAAGACTGATTCGATAACAAATTGTTAACTATATACTTTGAAAAAACATACTATGTCCCCTTCTCTTGCCATAAATCAAAACTTTTTAGAACCCATTGAGATCGAACACCAACAACGCCACTATAAAATTGAAGCTAAAACAGAAATAAAATATTTAGGTATTATAATTGATTCCCATTTAAGATGGAACTCCCATATTAATTATGTAATAAAAAAAAGCAAACGTTACTATTTAGGAATAAAATGTTTAAAAGACATATTAAAATTGCAACAAATAAAAATAATTTATCACGCCTTAGTTGAAACACACCTTAGATATGGCATACTGGCATGGGAGGAGCTTTAAAGACGCATATAGCACCCTTAGAAAACATACAGAAGAGAATAATAAAATCGATGCTTGGTAGAGATGTGAGATATTCAACAGAACTTCTGTTTTCTGAAGCTAAATTGCTGGACATAAGACAGCTATATTACTACAACGCAAATATACGTTATCACATAACAAAACACCAGTCTTCTTTACCTGCTCATAATTATAACACAAGACAAAAAGATAATTATGTAATTCCGCAAACAACAAAAACTATTAGCCAAAGGTCATATAACTTTTTATCCCCAAAATTATATAACACCGTCCCCAAGGAAATACAAAATATTAACTCAATTCCATCGTTTAAAAAAAATTAAAAAAACATGTGTTTGCAAATCCTCGTCTAACATTCCATGAATATATTGATTTAAAAAATAATTAACCATAATGAATTAAAAGCCATTAATATTTAAATGAATTTAAGTCTAAGCGACAAACTGAATTCTAGTCATGTCATACATACATACTTACCTAGAACTTACCATTTTGGCCGAGTTTTTCTTCCCGATGTGATACTATCATTTATTCGGTGCTTCTAAGTATATATTTGTAAAAAAATAAATGTCTAAATCCTTTATATGTTGAGTGAATCCATCTCAAAACAAGTGCTCTTACATAGGCGCTTATTGAGTAGCGATAATTTATTAATTCAATTGTTGTATTTAACTGTTGTATTTATTTATGTTGTATTTGTTTATATATTTATATTGTAATTCTAATGTTTAATAAATTATATTATTATTATTATTATTATTATTATTTTAACGACGTCGTAAAAAATTTATGGCACAGTGGACCGAATAAGTATTTGGCATGTATTACATATAAAGCAATCCTATAGTATAATGGTCGGCATTCGCGGCATCGCGTTGCCGGCTCTTCAAAAATTTTCTTAAGTATAGTAACATACATAAAGTTGTTTTAATTTATAATTATTTTTTCCAGCAATTTTAAACGCTTTATTTTAATGCTAACTAATAAATTTATATCTATGTATTTTTTTAATATTTCCAAACTAGCTTTCTAAGAACGTCACGAACTAACAGTTTACTAAAGTATGAAATATACGTGTATAGTGAGCTTAGCAATTTTAGAAAATATATCTGACAACCTTGCTTTTTTCTACCTATTTTCAATTTAGAATGGAAATATAGTACATCGTTCAGTGTCAGAAACAGTGGCGGCCGGTGGAATTTGACATGCTCGTATTTTCATAAGGAGGCATGGGACTCACACCATAATTTAGGGGTGGTTACTAGACCAAGCAGAAGGTTATATTTAATGGCAAAAATCTTTAGGGAAACTTGCGAATTTTTTTCCAAAAAATGGTTGGAAGATTTTGGAAACGGCTTGCAAAATATTTGCGAAATAGCTTCTTTTTTTTTCATAATCACCGAATAAATACAAAGTTTTTTTATACTTGTCATTTTCTTGACATTTTGAGATCTGTAAAATTTATGGTAATTTGAATTTTTATTTAAACCCAACATTTCGTCTGTGAGATTTTACAATAGTTGTATCTTTAAGCAAAATAAGAATTTTGCAAAAATCACAAGTTAATAGTAATTTATGTTAGTTTAATATTGGTCTTAAAATACCTACGCAGTACATATGTATATCAACATTCACATTTATCCAAAACGACTGGCTAATGGACTAACCATGTCAAAACATATGTATAAATTGACAAATATCTATAATTTTCGACCAATATGCACTAATCAACTTGCATTCATGCATATTTCATTAGAATTATTGATAATTTCATTGCACTTATGAAATTACTACTGACAAAAAGTTATCTTAAGCTAATTAAGAGTTTAATCTGAGTTAATCTGGTTTAACTATGGTGATAAAATAAAACCATATTTAATCGTTGGAACAGCTGTTATTTACAGGAAATGATAATTGTAGATATATTATGAATTCGTGAATCGCTAACATGAACATTATACAGTATGAATATTAAGTAATGGATACATTCTGGAACTACGTTTAAATTTTCATTTCGTTAGGATAAGAATTTCAAAGGACTGACGCGATTGAAATTATAATTATGGTGTTTATATGTATATCCAACATATTTTTATTATTCATATTTTTATGACGTCAACAATGTTTTTTTAATGACAATGTAAATATCGGTAGAGGTTTTTGATTAAGTATGTACACAATTTTGCACATGTTACATTACAAAAAAAAATGTAGAGGAATGGCATTAATGTTGGCAATCCTACTGGAGTAGGATTCGCACCTTTGGTGTAGGAACAAACACAATCGGCAGACAGATCGTGAGGTAAGAACATAGGAAATGAAGAAAATTTAAGAGTTTGGTGTTGAATATCAAAGAATTAAAGTTTCGGTTAATGCACGGGAAGTTCAAGTATCATAAACACAGGTTGAATGAAGATTTAGGGTCGAACAATTTTACACGAAGATTTAGAGATGAGCAGTGACAGCCGAAAAAGTCAAGAAAATTTGCAGGCTTAAACCGATTGCGACTTTGTTTCAAAAATTATAACTGGCAATGGAACCTGAATATATCACTGGGACCTTCCAGAGAAACAACAATCAATGCAGTGGGTGCAAAAAAAGGTCTTCAACGACGAAAATACCTAACACGCAGTGTTGATAAGAAAAAAACTGCCGATACTAAATGCAGATACTATTGATTCTGTATGTAAAGGACACTTCAAATGTCGATAATATTTATAGACTATTAAAAATCTGCCACCCAAACGAAGACCCTCAAAACTGTGCCGGAAAAAACTTTCTTATAACACGACAATTATTGCAGATTGCAGGTTGTCGAAAAAGGTTTTCACAGTTCAAGAGGAATGTGGTTCCCATAAGCTGACACCCATCCTAATCTAGCACTCAGCGATTTCCATCCTTTGCCTAATTTGAAAAAAACGTATTACGACAGCGGCGAAATTCTTCTGATGATGACCTGAAAGCTGTTATTGACGATTATTGTGTGGAGTTACCAAAATATGTTACCAATAAGTATACCAAAATGTTGCTCTCTGTCTTTTCCCTCACGAATAGGTAGATTTACTCCGGTCAAAATAGACATTCAGCCTCGCATAAATTCCCTGAAAATTGACATGAACGTTAGAGATACCATTAGGTATAATGAAGTGGTGAAAAGTCCCCATCGATCCCGTGTGTGCAAAAATTTTATGCGAGGTCAAAGTTCGCAAAAATGGATTTTTTGGATTTTTTAGCGAAACGGTTAGTTTTATGATAGAAATAGCTGAGACAAAAATTGTAGATCTCAATTCTCTACAAAAATGGTCCTTAAACTTTTTTTCGTAAGATTCACCATTTCTGATAAAAAGCCATTCTAAAGTTATAGTCTCCATAATATGCACACGTTTCCACGCCACCTATGAGGTAGTGTACTTGGCGCGTATTTTTTAACGCGGTTTCCCGGTAGGTCTACTCCACGGTCTATTTATTGAAGTTTAATATAATATTAGGTTAAAAAAATAACTGCGAGACCCAATTGTAGCTTGGACTTGAAAGTCCGAGGTCGAACAGCAGTCATAATACATCGAAAATAGTGATGACTGTCAATATACATTGGAAGAATTGAAAAATGTAGGAATGAATTGAAAATTTTAAATGTAGATAACAGAACTATCGAACTACGATTGAAATTAAATTATGATGAAGTTATAATCGCTGAAAAACCTGTCTGAACTATTCTTATCATAAAACTAACCGTTTCGCTAAAAAAATCCAGAAAACCCATTTTTGCGAACTTTGACCTCGCATAAAACATTTGATCCCGTGTGTGCTTTTGTACACACGGGATCAAAGGTCGATAGGGACTTTTCACAACTTCATTATAATGGTATTCCTAATGTTCATGTCAATTTTCAGCTTCTTGGGAATTTATGCAAGGGTGCCCCTATTTTTAGGGGCTAACTTGACCAGACTAATTACATAAAGATCCCCTTAATACGATTATGTATAGTCCTTCTATTTTTAATTGAAAATGATAAATACGCCTTTGGAACAAAAAAAAGCGGTGGAACTTTATGATTCCATGGACGTGCTCGAATACTAACTTTTACTGATAGGTAATAATAAGTAATTAACGTCGCTTTTATATCATGACTTTTTTTAGTTACATACATACATATGTATATGTATGTAAATAAAAAAAGTCAGGATAATACATGTAGGTATGTATTATTTACATTTATTTGTATATTATACTAATGTTCATTTGGCCAAATATTCTACTCGATGTATAACGATACGTCATGATTCCATTATAGTTATTCGATTATTAATTTTTTTATATTTAAAACCAGAGTTTACTAAGATGCCACGTAATGTTTCTAGAGATTTATAATTATAATCAGGGTAATCATGTAATTTTTGTCGAATTAATTCCAAAGTCGGGACTTTGTTTTCTTTATACGTATCATAAATTATTCGCCTAATTACGTCCCGCGTCGCCTCGTCGACATTTTTGAATTTTTGCTTTTTCTGATTTCGTAATTCATAGTGATATATAATAGTCCCAGCTTTAACAACGCGATAAATTGTGAATATTTAAATTTTAGTTAATTAATTAATTAGATTAATAATTTCATTATCAGTCATTTTCTCATTTTCACGTTTTAGGCATTCATATATGTTTAAAATAATACGCTGACTTTGAGAATGTAATGTTTATTTTTTAATTCATCGTACTCGACCATTTCGACATTTTCGCTGGTTATATCTAAAGCTACGTTATTTTCATCCGTTTCGAAAGGCCTCCAGAAAGCCATGCTTATGAAAGAGGTATTGATTAAAAATATTATATATGATGCAAATAAAATAAAAATGTATAATTTAAATCTTTTAAAAACCCACTCCGCCGTCAATGTAGCCCACAGAATTTAAGACATCAAAACACTCACAAAAACAACGTTTTTTTGTATACAGTCGGTCAAAGATAGCGTGGTTATAACCCGTGTTTTACCGCCAACGTACTGAACTCGGTCGACTGGGTCGAATACCGTGGAATGTCTCGTGGCTACCAGCCGACCAATGGCGTGTAGGTTCCACCCACTTCCCAACTCTGACAAGTCTCGTCACCCACGCGTGGACTGCGATACGGCATATATGGTTACAGATCAGCATAGAAACGCGTATTTAGTTCCACGTGTTAGCAAACTGATATATCCTTATCCTACCTCGTATAAGTACCTATTTTCAATTTAAAATGGAATAAGTATAAGTGCGTATGTACTCCCTTTTAATACAAATATTTAATATATCGAAATGTATTAGCAGTCGGTATTATTGAATCATTGTACTATAAAACTTAATGTACAATAAACACATGTCCTTCAAAAAAATATAGACTGTAATATCAATTTACTAGAGATAGTGTCAGGTATTAGATAACTAAAATTTATAAATAAGATACTTGAAAAAGTGTTTTACATAAAATTAGAATACAATGGCAACTTACTTAAAATTATATTTCCTTAAAAAGTAAGATTATAGCTTGCATTCGTAAATGCGAACAGGTGAATAGGAGGTAATCAAAATGGATTATATGTGTGAATGTCTGTTATGCCCTATTATTTTAAGATTATTTTGGGATCATTGCACGGTCTCGGCAGAGCACGGGAAGAGAAACACCAATTTATTTTTATGTTTTTATTTGGTTTCGAAAGTGTACGACAAATGTTATAGTGGAAAGTTCCTCAAACGATTGCAAGTGCGTGTTGACCCGATGTATTTTTATTTTATGAAATACACGCCATAATTGAAAAAATAACATTATATTTTATTACCGTAAATGATAAACGTAAAGTCTTTATTTGTGTGTATAATATATTATGTTCGCAAAGTAAATTAATTTCTTCTGAGGTGGAAGAAAAACGTTTTGAAGATTCCAAATTTTCACCTTCGCAAAAGTTTGGTCCAAGCAATAGGTTTGCCTTGCTTTTGCAAGGTCAAGGAAAATTGATCCCTGGCATATTTTTTTAAGTTTATTCTAGGTAATAATAAATTTCGAAGTTTTCTATCCTGAGGCAGTGCTACTCGCGTTGGCGTATTAAAAAAAAAAGATGAAAAAAAAAGTAAAAAACACATCTTCGCTAGTACTATCTAGTTTCTGGTTCGAATAACATAAAAAAATATATATTTTCAAAAATGTAGTGCATAAGATTTTCTAAATGTTTTGTACTAAACTGTATCGGCTTTTTTAATTTTTCTTTTGTGTTAAAATTATTTTTTTTCCTCAAGTAAATACTTTCCTAGATACAAGGGGGTAGAGCAGAGTAATGCAATTTTTCAATTTTTAAAAATATTCTATATTTCTCATAAAATTTCAGTTAATTATTAAAGTTCTTCTTCAACTTGTTTTTCACTCATTTCTACATAATCATGGAGGTATAGTGAAAAAGGCATACTGTTTTAATGTAGGCCTAATCTAATATTTTAATGTAAGCCTAATGCGCATTGTCTGAAGTTCACATGCTTACGGTTTTTAATCTTTTGGATCGGTTAGGTTGTTCGGGATCCATAGTTTGTTGATAATCTTCTTTTTTCCTCGGTTTCAACTTCGGTACAACAGATCGAAAAATGCGGATATGGACGGCAAAGGAGTAAAACTGGTTTTACTCCAATAACAAGGATAAAAGGCTCTGCTCCTGAAGCACTATTAAAATTTATAGTGATTATACTATCGTACAAATTTTAGGATGTGGTTGAGGAAACTGGAATGAAGTTCTCTATTACATGAATTATATATATTTTTTCTAATGGAGACTCATGTGTAAACGTTTCAGAAACTTTATTAGACACTGATGAGAAAACTACTGCCATTAATCAATTCTTCACTATCGAAATGAGAGATATTACCACCAAAGGTGAGACCGAGGATGCAGAAAAAAAAATAGTTTTCTAATATAATTTATTCCATATTTCCCACAATTATAAATAAAATCTAAAACATAACTACGAAACCGTAGTTTCTCGACCAAAAACACATGCATTTTAATACTTGTAAAAAATATCCTGACATAGAATAAATACAAAAAAGCATAGATTCCTTATGTAAATTCATTTTTTTTTAAATTTCAACTAACCTGTAATAAAGCAATGTTTTTTTTTTTTAATAAAAATAACGCATGGTACGCAAGTCCCGGCGCCTTGGGAAGATCGGTCAGTGGCGTACGTATTCAGGGACAAGAAATACACGCGTATATATTTACAAGGCGTTTAAAAAATACATCTACTATCAACTGAATGCCATATAAATCACTAGCTTTTATGGGCAAAAAATACGTTTAGATAAAAATTAATAACAATTAAGTTGAAAATCTCTTACGCTTGAAAATGTTGGTATAGTTTTTTTTGTTATACCATTTTTGTGTATCATATTTGAAATTAATATCTACACCTAGCACACTAAGAAGATATACATCTATTACTCATATTATCTTCCAACTCCTTAGCCGGCAGCAGCAGAGGTCGATACGTGAATTTTCCAAATTTCAGGTTGGTATTTTAAAGCATTCTCGAGTTATCGTTTACACAAAAACGCTAATTTTTCCCTCATTCTAAAAATCTCGACGTTCCAAATGTGGACAATAAAATGTTCTTAATTTACTTTCACCAATACTATATACATGATATTACATAATATTTGTAATTGTATTACTTTAGTTTATTTGTTATGTTATATTTAAACTGATAACACCGCTGACCTTCTAATTTGGTGTGTAATTTTTTTACAATTAAATATTTTATTAGACTTACTCACATCTACAGGGTGAACTATAAAAATAGCAAAAAAAACGAATTCGATAGAACTCGCTCAGATTGTGTACCATTATGTTATTGTATTTTGTCGATCTAAAATATGAGAATTGCGTAGATAAAACTGTAAATACCTATTTGTTACTATTTTTATTTACTACAAATATTTACAGAAGGTGAAGCGCATTCCAAGGATTGTGTAATATATTTAGGACACATTGATTAAATATACCTACCCACTGTTCCACTTGTTTTTTATTGATTTCCATTTTAGTGTTATTTTTACTAGTGATGTCTAAATACCGTCATCGTAAACAATTTTTAACGATATGCCGTTTGTTAAATAAATAAAAACTGTTTGAGATACGCATTTTTTTAGTTTAATTTTAAATGTATACATTATTGACCATAGATTTTACAATTTAGTTAAGTTAAGCTATAGCTCAGTTAAGTAACAAACTCAGCTCAGTTAAGTTAAACATATTTGTAGCCAAAAACAAGGACAAAAAAATATCGAAATTGGATTAATTAAAACTGAACATGAATAAATGAGAAAAGATAAATGCGATAAATAATAAATAACATTGTTATACAAAAGTCGAAATTCATAGGCGTGTAACTCGGTTTAGAACCGACGTGGAACAACATTTTTTCGTTTCGGTATTTCACTTAGTATAAGATGAAATAATGACCGCAATAGTCGCCTTTTTAAATAATAAATGTTTAAACAAATTATGAAATATTTTTTTATTGCATGAGTTATCGTCTTAAACAATAGATCTTTAAACAAATTATGAAATGAAGTATTGTAGTATGAAATATCGTCGTCCAAACGCTTTTACAACGCTTGAAAAGATGGGTTGTGAATGGCCACTAATATTCTTATAATGTATTGCCATTACCAATGTGTATAAGTGTAACCTTAAGGTCTCAGGGAATAAAAGTATCTTCAACTACACTCTTTTAGAGGATTAATGTTTTATCATGAAGCATCGTTTAAAACAGAATTCAAGTCCACTTGTAATCAATTAATCTAACTTACTGTTGCCAAATAAATAAATAAACAAAAAAGCTCGAACAGGCTGATAAATAATTATAATTTTGGTTTGTTTCTAGCGGATGGTGTGACGTATTCGTTTGGAATATTCTACGACGAATTTCTGGACTATTTTAAAAGAAAGGGAGAGGATTAACATCGTGGATTCTATCCATTCTCGTTGGAATAACATTATGTTCAGGTTAGTATAATTTGACATCGGCATGCAAATAATCATTTACTGCTATATAAGTCTGGGTTTTGTAACAAATTCATAATTAAGTATGTCATTTCTGCATTTTAAGTATGTCTACGTATTGCGGCTCAACACATGCCCTTTACTTTAACATGCAACTATGTCATTCACTGTAACTTTATTCTTCGTTGGATACAATAAATAAATATGTAATCGTATACGTAAACACAAATAAATGGTTCCATGGACTTACATTTTTAACACCTAATCCAAATATACATTTTAGATATAGATCATTTTTAATAAATAAGGACCTTGTTGAAACAAAAAAAACTAAAAACATAAAAAATGATTTGAATGATTTGGTAAAAGCAGGCCCTACATTGAGTGGCTGAACATAAAATTGCTAAACCATAGGGTCTTTTAACCTGAGACGGCACTCCCATTTATTATGGGAATAATGATCACAAGTTGCATATTTTCACATCACAAATTATAGAAATTCTACATGTACTTTTGCTCGTCAACATTTTGATTTGCAATGTTTGTTTTCAATGTCAAAAAATTTCACTTAATATATGCAATTCATTTAAAATCATTTCAGCATAAATATACATGACCAAGTGTACCAACGACAAAACGATGATAGGAAATACAGATATTGCTAATTAATTGTTTCAGAACATCATGATTACGTCGATGACGTATCTACGATCTACGATAAAATGTATGTAACGAGGATGTCCGGTTTTTCCGTGACGTAATCACAGCCTTATGACCTATGGCCAGTGGCCCGGAGTAAAACATGTCTCATGCTATTTTTCAATTTAAGGCGTATTTTTAAAGCAACAAATATAAAAACTTTTAATTCTAAAAAAAAACGATTTTTTTACTCTAAAAATGCGCATTAAATTAAAAAAATGCAAGAGACGTTTTTTTGCTCAGAGTTATTAATTTTGTGTAGAATACCGTGGTATTTTTAAAATTTTTAAATTCATATTTTTGTTATAGGGCCCCATTAAAAACGAATTTTCTAAATCGGACACCAGATTCGTAATCAGCGACCCTAAAAACCTTATAATATGGTTTTCATATATTTTCTTTTTTCTTATATACGAAGATATAACGTAAAAATGGTAAATTTTCACCTTTCGAGCCTTCTAACGGTCATACCGTTGCTCATCCCATCCTGGAACAAAAGCCATCCGAAAGTAGTTGTCGAAGCTTTTTCTAAGCAAAAAAAATTTTTTTTAAGAAGTCATGCTTTTCCAAATTTCGATTTTAGAGTTTTAACCCTCTGTTAAAGGGGTAAAAACTACCCTTAATGAATTCAAATGTATTTTTATCGCAATCTACGGGAAAAATGCGATGTTTTTACTGTTTTTCAAAAATTTTTCATTCGCGCTCATTTGCCTACAACAGTCGCGAATTCAAGATTTTCTAAAAAGCTCTAATTTTGTGACCGCTCGTGACGAGAGCGTAATGTGACTTGAGCTCTAAAATTGTAGTTATATACAGTTTCAGAGAATCTATTTTTTTAGTGGCGAAGTTGGCGTGGAATGGGCCCATATACATACACAGGGTACACGATGAACCATATTTGAGATGAACGTCATAGCGAACATGCCCACTGAACTACACTTTTTCTCAAAACGAGTTTATAAGTCAGTCGGCTCACTAGAGTGTTCGCATTGTGTCCTGAGCCGCGGAATGAGCTTTTAGTCCAGGTGACGTAGATTATTTTTTAAAATAATTAGTTGCGGCACTTTCTCAACGTGATAATTAGGGAGAACAATTGTACGAATCGAATGAAAATGTTTTGGACAAAATCCGATTGTAGGATCATTGCGAAAAAAATTGCAAAAAGGTGCGTAAAAAAGGTTTTTTTCGACTTTTAGGCACGAAAAGAAATATTGAGTAAAAACAAAAAATATCACGTTCTAGCGCTTGAAAAGACGAATAAAATGGTTTTTGGATCATTGAAATCGGTTGATAACTGTTTGCACAAAAAAATAAAAACCGCGAAAATTAGCGATTTTTCGATGTTCAATTACTCGGTCTGTAATTATCCTAGAAATGTCTTCCGGGGCTCAAATTGTAGGGTTTTCCAACACCTATCTACAGTTACACCTCGTGGACGCACGAGCGAAGTGGAAGTGGCGCGGTGGTGGGGGAACTCTCTCCCGCGGGTGGAGCGGGCGCCCGGAAAGTGATCGCGCGCGTTCAAATTCGACAAGCCGGAAACAATTGAGATTCCTCGGGAACTACTGAACGAAAATTGATGTTTTTTGCTGTGCCCGCGGGAGAGAGAGTTCCCCCACCACCGCGCCACTCCCCCTTCGCTCGTGCGTCCACGCGGCCGCTCTCTAAAATTGCACGTTTTCAGACGCGCTTTTGAGGTACTTATTATTATCGGATCGACTTCAAATTTGATATGGTTGTAGAGGAAGTCTTCAAGAACACGTAGCTTTTTGCAAAATTGCTCTACGACAATTATTGTGGAAATAATTTTACTACAGTACCTGTTTTTACTTTTTTCGCAATTTGTGCGAAAACTTATGAATATTTTTTAACAAAAATTTAACTGTGGATAGGTCTTGGAAAACCCTACAATTTGAGGATTGTGTTCTAAGATAATTACAGACCGAGTAATTGAACATCGAAAAATCGCTAATTTTCGCGGTTTTTATTTTTTTTGTGCAAAAAGTTATTAACCGATTTTAATGATCCAAAAACCATTTTATTCGTCTTTATATATCAAGCGCTATAACGTGATGTTTTTTGTTTTTTACTCAACATTTTTTTTCGTGCCTAAAAGTCGAAAAAACCTTTTTTCGGACCATCTTGCAATTTTTCTCCTAATTATCACGTTGAGAAAGTGCCGCGACTAATTATTTTAAAAAATCACTTGTTTTTTGCTACATCGCCTAGACTATTTGTAACGTTTTGAATTACGGACTCTTATGGTGGATTCATGCAGATGTTTTTTAGTAATATGAATAAGAATAATAATAAGAATAAAGTAAAACCTTCGTTTTATAATGATCCAGTTCATGCAGTAAATATATTTTTTAGTAATAATTTTAAAAATAAGAATGACCTTGAATGATGGTTAACTTTCAACTTTATTCTTTTCACGTCTAAACGCACATTGCTCAATAGCAAATAATCTAAAACACAAAGCATATCGCCTAGTTTGTTTTTTTTAAATAAATTGACTGCTAAAGTCGTTCAAATTAGGTTCAACATGGTTGCAGTAAGCGCCACGGTTACGCGGTTGTTCACTTTCATTATTAAATGTATAAATTAAGATAAACAGACACAAACGCAACCACACTTTTAGTTTAAGCTGATGTCATCCAATATTAACGCATCTACCCAAAAAATTTCTTATAATCAAGATATCTGGCGTTATGTTTAATTCGTCGACTTCTCAACTTCCGCAAAATTAGCCAATCACAAGTCTACCTCAAAAAACTGCGATGAAAAATTATTAGTTATTAATTAGTATGTGTCTCAAGCTTTCTTGTACTTATTTTGCAGCATGAACGCATTCAGATGTTAAAATTAAAATTATTCTTATTTTTATTACTATGCTTATTTATATTTCTAAAAACATCTGCATGAACCCATCATTAGTCGAACTCTCTATATGTTTTGTGGTGGAATCACTAGCGACGAAGCTCGGTTCTCCGTTCGGATCGGGGTTCTGGACATACAGGGTGTTCCACCTAAGGCGGATTCATCCATAACTCTGTTATTAGAAATTTAACAAAAAGTGCTTTGGGTGGTAGTTGTCTGGAATAATTATGCATATGAGGAAAATATTTTCAATTATATAGGGTGCTCCGTTTATTCTGCACGCCACCTAACTTTGTTATTTTAAATGGAACACCCTGTATATTTTTACATTTTTTGATTCGCCGTTTAATTCTAGGTCGACTTTGTTAAGGGTTCCCTATACCTATCTCTTATAGTTTTTGATATATTCAGCTGTCTTTGAAAAAAATGACGACTTCAGCTCTTTGAATGAGGCCCAATAGCATTTAAACCATAAAAGATAAAAATCTGCGGTTTGGACGATTAGATTTAGCACAAATTACCCTATGTTTTTCACTATGGGCAAAATAGATACGTTATTCAGAGCCGGAAATATCGACCCTACATTTGACAATTTTAAAACGTGAATACTATTTTTTTTCAAATGGCATGACCCATATTAAATAGTGCCGTTGGATGCGAGAATAAATGTCCTTTCTACTGATATCGGGTTATCAATACTTATACCCAACAGTTTTCCAAGAATATTCGATTCTTCCTAAAGTTTGCAAAAATCAGATGTCTACAGCATTTTGTAAAATTTCTAGTAACAGAGTTATGGATGAATCCGCCTTAGGTGAAACACCCTGTATACACAGTTTTAGACAGCTCGTCTTCGAGCCCGAGACACTAATGTTATAGACTCAGGTAATCTTTTACTCCCTGACTCTATTCCTCGGGGTTTCTTGTAAAACATAGGATCACTGGCGTGGAACTCTGTAACAACATAAGAAAGGATATTTCTTCTCTATTTCACGTGAGCTACGCTGTAAAGGTATTCGACTATATTCGGCTGTCACGAACACAAATTGGAATTAATAGAGACAAAAAGACCTTTAATAGTGGAATTCTGTAATGATGTAAGAAAGGAAATTTCTCCTATTTGCTCCGTGAGCTACTCTGTATATTCGACATAAATCGACGGTTCCGATCAAAACCCGAATTAATAGAAATAGAGAGACCTTCAATGCTCTTTCTTGGTATCCCTCATTAATTTCTTATTTACTATCTTTTTCTACAACATGTTTGAATATGCCTTCTCTGTTTTTTTTATCCTTTTCTTCTGTTGTGTAATGTGATGTTATTAAATATATTTTACATTATAATTATACTTCAATATCTTATAATTATTGTACTTGAGCGTATACTGAATGCTTTGAAATATGATGGGTGAATTGTAGGAATTATTAGTTGAGGGAAAGCACCGAAAGTATTATTGAGAAAGTAACTTGTGATCTTTTAGGAGACTTTATTAAAGGACAGCGGCCTTAGAGCAAATAATAACCATTGGGTAATAATAATAGTTGATTGTTTGGATGATATCCTGAACTATTTGAAAAATAAACTTAAAAATTTTGGTGGCATTAATAAAATATGAAAACTTCTTTCAAATCCCAATTCTGTTCTTATTTATGAACCTTCTTCAAGTCTATTTAGATGTTTTGTGTTTGCAAGTGTCCCACGCAGGTTGCGCAATGACACCAAAATAATTTGGTTATAATTTACAAAACCCTACATTCAGCTTATATATTTTATGTTTCCATAGTACAGAAATTCTGTATCTATCACTACTGAGATCAATCGACTCCAATCGACTTCTCATATGACAGTACGGAGTCGTGATGGTCTATAGAAAGAAAATGTCTTTCCTTCTTTATTATTTTCTATTTCTATTTCCAACGAGTTAGAGAGTTCCACTGCTGGTCGTTTTTATACACATATACTTTAGTATTTACTACAACTGGTCTAATGTTTATTCAAAATTTCATTTACATGCGGGTTTGTCAAAATTACAAAAGTGAACAACCTATGTCTACAGTTTATCATTATGGCTACACAACAATGGCGACCGGTGGAATATGACATGCTCGTATTTTTCGTAAGGATGCATGGGACCTATACCATATTTTAGGGGATTAGTCACTAATTAGATCTAAGTAGAAGGTAAAACATCTTCAGGGAAAACTTGCGAAAATTGTTTTC
Source organism: Aromia moschata (assembly GCA_029963805.1). NCBI lineage: Eukaryota > Metazoa > Arthropoda > Insecta > Coleoptera > Cerambycidae > Aromia > Aromia moschata. The sequence continues at coordinate 122,938 of JAPWTK010000827.1, read as the reverse complement.
CAAAAATGACTGCCTCGGGCAGATATTGTAAACGGCTTGCAAAATATTTGCGAAATATTTTTTTTTCATAATCATCGAGTAAATAAAATATTTTTTTATACTTGTGATTTTCTTGACATTTTGAGATCTGTAAAAATTATGGTAATTTGAATTTTTATTTCATCCCAACATTTCGTCTGTGAAATTTTACGATGGTTGTAGGTATCTTTAAGCAAAATAAGACTTTTTGTAAAGAACTAAAAAAAAATTGTGACAAAAAAATTTACTAGGTGATTATGAAAAAAAATATATTTCGCAAATATTTTGCAAGCCGTTTCCAATATCTGCCCGGAGGCAGTCATTTTTGGAAAAAAATTCGCAAGTTTTCCCTGAAGATTTTCTACCTTCTACATAGGTCTAGTGATCATCTCCTACAATATGGTGTAGGTTCCATGCATCCTTACGAAAATACGTGCATGGCAAATTCCACCGGCCGCCACTAAACTGTTCGTGCACTTACATACATCCATAATTATAACTAAATAAAGAGAACTGTTTCCTTTGCGAAACTGAAACCACAATTTATATCGAGTGATAATATTCGAGAAAATATATACTTCGTCCAGTTGTACAATTAACTTTTTTACATTTTTACCCTAACAAACAAAATAAACCTTTTTTCTACCTAGTTGAGCTCGCGACGGGGCCTGTTTTGAGAACTATTTTCGTTTGAACTAACGTATGTCCTAAAAGTTTTGGCACAAAATTCATAAACTCTTAACAATAATGAAATAATATCAAGTCGCCTTTGGTAACAAAAGATTGTTTACTTTGTTGACTGTCAGTCGAGGGTTATTTATTTTGAAGTTTATGCTTTCAAATGTCGTATAAATTAGAAATAAGAAAAAGTATAACTTAGTTGGGCGGGTACCCAAGGCTGAAATATTTCGAATATTCGAGAATGAAAATATTTCTAGTTTGGTTCTAGTCTAGAACCATTTATCGAACAATAGCGGAGTGCGAGCAGGGAATACCTTGTTTGAACCTTCCAAAAAGTGGAAGACCACGAGTATTTACTGCACAGAGGGAAGAGCGGTTGGTAAGAAGAGCAAGAAACCAAGTTGGGATGTCATCAAGGAGACTGGCTCGTCAATATGACACTTCTAAGAGTACGGTATCGTTGACATTGAAGAGGAATGGTCTGAAATATCGAAAAAGACGTAAGTGCCCCAAATACACTCAAGGGCAGCTTCTACGTATACCAAGATGCTGCCGTCAACTGAGACGGGTCTACTTTGCCGATGCGATGGCAAGAGCATTATTTTAGACGACGAAAAGTATTTCACTTTGGCTAACTCCGAAATGAAAGGAAATGATGGGTTTTATACAAATAACCTAGAGGAATGCCCTGACAATGTAAAGTTTAAGACTAAAGCAAAATTTGCCGATAAAATCCTTGTCTGGTGCGCAATTTCTAACAGAGGCATATCCCGACCTTTTGTGGGAAGAGTGAGAGGCGAAGCTTTTGAACAGTCAGGGGTATATTGAGAACTGTCTTTCCAAATTGCTCCAGTTTGTCCAAGAACATCATGCTGAGGATGATATCATGGTTTGGCTTAGCATTGTGTCATTACTCTAGAGATACCCAAAACTGGCTTCGTCAACACCGCATACCTTTTGTTCCTAAAATCGCTAATCCTCCTAACTTGCCTCAGGCTCGCCCAATAGAGGATTTTTGTGCTTTATTGTCGCGGAAAGTTTATGACAGAGGCTGGGAAGCCCAAAACGAACAGCAACTGAGACGTCGAATTTTTGAAAAATTGAGAGAACTTGACTTGAATTCCGTCCAGGGCCTCATGAGAGACATCCGAAGAAAGTTGCGTCTGGTAGAGGAGTATGGGCCGCTTCACATAATTTGATAGTATAGTTTAGTTAAGCATTAAGATGTAGTTTATGATAAATAATTGATGTTTCAATAAATCTGTTCATTAAAAAAAAAACTGCTGTAAATATTTTGTGCCAGAACTTTTAGGACATACGTTACTAGTGATACCAACTTTGCAAGCATCTTACAACAACTAAAGTCGTGCCGTATTATCAGCCGTAACAAAATAAATATTTCACGAATAATTTAAATTGCTTATTGTTATTTTTAGATATCCGTAGAGCATATGGTGACATTATTTGTTTTTTTTTTTTACAGGACCAATATCGAGCTCATTCGTAAACAGATGGGGATGCAGAACTGTGACAATTGCTGGTGCTATATTAGCATCGGTATGCCTTGTCCTTTCCTTTTGGGCCAAAAACGTTATCACGTTGTGCTTGACCATAGGAATCGGCACCGGACTCGGTTTCGGTCTAATCTATCTCCCGGCAATTGTGAGTGTGACAATGTATTTCGAAAAGAAGAGATCGCTAGCCACCGGTATAGCCGTATGTGGATCTGGTTTCGGAACTTTATATTTGCCCCGATCATTTCAAAACTATTGGAGGAATACGGCTGGCGAGGGTCCATCCTGATCATAGCGGGGATTGTTCTTGAATGTATTATATTCGGCGCCCTCTTTCGGCCGCTGGAAGAAAGGCAAGAAATCAAAGACAAAAATAAACTGAAAGCTGCCGAAGCCGACACGGACATTCATATATCGAACCAGAACGTACAGCAGTTCGCACCTAGCTTGTATATCAACGGCAACAACATGCACAGGCCGCACAGCATGGGGCATTTCTCCATACCGAGAACTGTCAAGCACGAACTGAACGGTAACGCGCCCAATGAAAAACAGAAGAACAGCGACATAGCCCGACTGGCTCTAAGCCAACCGATGCTGACGCAATCTGAACCGCATTATAGGCAACACCATCATTATGGTAGTCAAAATTTGCGGAAGCTCGGACCCATGGATCGGCCAGACGTTTTCTACCAGGGAAGTTTGATGAACATCCCCTCCTACAGGTCTAGGTTGGATTTGAAAAAAGGCGAAGAAGGGACGTTCATCGAGAGGCGACACTCAACGTTCAGCCACAAAAGAAGGAGGAGAGACAGCGACGAAGATTCGACCGTAATATGTGGCGTTGTTCCGTGTTCTCGGCAAACTAAAGACACACTTCATGAAATGTTGAATTTTTCTCTCCTTAAAGATACTATTTTTATGATATTCTCGTTGAGTAATCTGCTAACCAGTATAGGTTTCAACATACCTTACGTGTATATAGTACCTAAAGCGAAGGAATTGGGTATGACAACTGAGAAAGCTGGAATGCTGATATCTATTATTGGTGGAGCCAATACGATAGGCAGAATAGTGTTGGGATATATTTCCGATAAGCCGTGGATAAACAGGCTGTATATATACAACTGGTGTCTTACAATTTGTGGATTAGGTAAGATTAATCAATAGCTATATACAGTATAGGTATATTACACGATACATATATACGAGGTGTGTAAATTAAGTGAAGAGGATGATTTTTTTTAATTATTTTTTTTCGAATAGCATTACAATTCAGTACGGTCTTCTTCAAAATAACTTCCTTAAGAAGCTCCACAGCGCTGGAGATGGTTCTTCCATTCCTCATAGCAGTGTTGGAACTCATATACGGGAATATCCTTCGGTTGGTCGGCTACAGTCATTTGAATGTTTTCTATGGTCCCAAAATGGTCCCAGAACGTCCCTTGAGGTGATTTTTCAATCTCGGGAAGAGAAAAAAGTCACAAAGGCTCATGTCAGGCAAATAAGGAGGCTGAGGAGCCGCAGAAATGTTTTTACCTTGCTAAAAACTCGTTTACTGAAATGGCTGTGTGACAAGGTGCGTTGTCGTGATGCAACATCCAGTTGTTCTTGATGTTTGGTCTCACACGCATGACCCTTTTTCGAAGTGTTTTTAAAGAACCTCTCTGTAAAAGTGTTGATTTACTGTTTGGAATGAAGGCACAAACTCTTTGTCGACAATTCCCTGGCTACCATATCAGCATGCATTTTATCTTCGACTTGCTCATTCTTGCTTTTTTGGGCCTTGGAGAGCTTGAAGTGTGCCATTCCATGCACTGGCGCTTGATTTCCAAATCGTATTCAAACACCCAAGTCTCCATCACCAGTAATGTCCATCCATAAAATGGGGATCATTTTCAATCGATTCCAAAAAGTATATACACCTTTCTCTCCTTATGTCCTTTTGTTCCTGCGAAAGATTTTTTTGAATCATTTTTTGCGCAGATTTTTCTCATTCAAAATTCTTTAGTCAAAATCTGATGAATGCGTGATTCAAATTTAACTCTTCCCCGATCATTCTTGTCATCAACCGACGATCTGAACGCACAAGATCCCGTATTATATCGATATTTTCATCGGTTCTTGAAGATGAAGGCCTTTCGCTGCGTGGTTCATCTTCAATCCACTCTCTTCTTTCTGAGAGAATGCCTTAACCCACCGAAAACCCTGGGCTCTTGAAAAAACACTGTCTCCGTAGGCGTGTTGAAGTTCGAATGAAGTCAGTCTCATTACTTAATTTACACACCTCATATGATGTACAGAAAGAGCGTCCCGAAAAACATATATATACAGTGTGGCCCAGGGGTCATGTACACCCCCAAAAAGAGCTCCATTTTTTGTAGTAGGAATTTGAAATTTTACATACGTAAATTAATCGTTGAAGCTCAACTTTTAACGTATGGGGTGGATATTTCCTATTTCCTCCCTAATCGGAAGTGATATCAACTTTATTTTTTCAAATGGCAACCACCATTTTTTTTATGCGATTCGGCTAGAGTATCGGATTCTTTATCTGTCTGTTTTTTTAAACAGAAAAATCGGTTAAAAAATGGCAAAGATACGTACATTATTTATATTTTATGAAGGCCGCTATGAATCAAATATTAGCGCTTGCTTTTTAACAAGTAAGCCATGAAATTTACAAAAAAAGGGTACAATGGTACTCTTGTAAATTAAAGTTGGATGTAAAGTTACGCAGAATACCTTTATCTTTATGCAGAACTTAGAAAATTTCATTTTTCCAAAAAAAGAAAGGGCCAATATTACGTTTTTACAAATGGCAATATTCATTTTTGATATTACAAGTTTGAAACGTTCCCCAGTTAGTATGCCATCGAATGCGTCTACTGATTGTAAAAATTACTAAATCACTTACCTGTCAAACTCAACGCAAACTTTTGTTTTGCACAGCTCTTATTATTTATGCCTAATCTTATTAGTTATTAGTCTGTAAGTTCTGACGTAATTTTCACATGCTGTATGTGAAGTTGACATTATGTGTTTCAAATTTATAAAATAAAAAATGGACATTGCCATTTGAAAAAATGTAATAATGGCGTTTTCTTTTTTAGGAAAAAAAAGTTTTCTAAAGTTTTGCATAAACATAAGTCATAAAACATAACAAAAACTTTAGATCCAACTTCAGTTTACAACAATAGTACCATTATACCTTTTTTTATAAATTCCATGGCTTACTTGTTAAAAAGCAAGCCCTTAATATTTGATTCATAGCCGCCTTCATAAAATATAAATAATGTACGTATCTTTGCCATTTTTTAACCGATTTTTCTGTTTAAAAAATAGACAGATAAAGAATCCGATACTCTAGCCGAATCGCATAAAAAAAATGGTGGTTGCCATTTGAAAAAATAAAGTTTATATCACTTCCGGTTAGGACGGAAATAGGAAATATCCACCCCATAGGTTAAAAGTTGAGCTTCATCGATTAATTTACGTATGTAAAATTTCAAATTCCTACTACAAAAAATGGAGCTCTTTTTGGGGGTGTACATGACCCCTGGGCCACCCTGTATGTTATATATATATATATATATATATATATAAAAGGCAAAACATTGTTGATAAATGAGTTGGAAATTCATGCCTTTGGAAATGAGCCCTGTTCGAGTAGAGAGTACATAGTAGTAGATAATGCGAGTGGTACATTTTATTTTCAAAAAAATCAAGTAGTCCATAAAAGAAGCAAAAAAATCATTTTCTGAGTAAGTAAAGGACCTTGTCTATGAAGAATATGGAAAATTGTATTCGGAAGAGTTGCTCAAAATTAAAATTAATGTATACTTTGTACCTACAAAATAAAAACCAATGCATGTCACCGATGACGCTATTAACTGAATGCAGTTATATCACCACTCAATTATATTGAAATAAAAAGTATAATGGACTGTTTGATTTTGAAAAATAACGAGTTAATTGCTACTCTTCGCTATTGTTAACTCCGTCTGGGGACACTATAAATTGACAACGTTAATTTCGACTAATATTTTCTGCATTGGATGTCGAATCTCAGGTTGTTATTCTAGATGCAGATTTTTGTCAGTACATTTTGTAATTAACCAATAAATTACAAAAATGCCGTAACTTGTATGCAGATCCAGATTTCTTTAATTATCAGAAATTAACCACATTTCCCACTAACACCGAAACACTGCAAATTGATATGGCTTACTAATACTTTCGAATGCATCTAACTCTCTACACGCGTTTTATTATTAATTTTAAATGACTAAAATTATTGAAAGCTTATAGGACAACGAAATTCTATGATTTAAACGCAACTTTTTCAAACACATCACACATTTCCCTAACGATTTAATTTACAATGTAGATTTATTAATAGATTCTTATCATTATACCCATCAAATATTATTTATATAATTGAGTGAATGTAGAATGTAGGATTAAGATATTTATCTCGAATGATGCATTAATATTTGATAGAAAGTAATTTAATAGTTTACCTAAAACCCGATAATACTATAATTGAAAAATTACCGCATTTATCTTGTAATTGACAAAATACAGCTTTTAGCTCTCAGTTTAATAGATTCATTGAATTACATATGTACATGCTTATGTACGAGGTGTGTAAATTAAGTAATAAGACTGACAACGTAGCGCCCGATCTAGCAACACTGCGGAGACGGGACTTGGAAGGGCGGTAGGTTAACATGTAATGCACCTTCAGTGCAAGTCTGAACTTGTTAGAGTTATTTATGTGTTCTTTGTGATTGTTTTCGTAAACCGGGTTTTTCTAGAGCGTTTTGAAAATGAGTGACATTAATTTTAAGCAACGGTGTGCTATCAGGTTTTGCTTCAGACCCAAGTCTGGAGCAAAACACCACAGCGAAACGAATACTTTTGCAAAACTTCAACACGCCTACGGAGACAGTGTTTTTTTCAAGAGACCATGTTTTTCGGTGGTAGGCATTATAAGAATGATAATGATATTATCAAGATGAACCACGCAGCGGAAGGGCTTGGTCTTCAAGGTCCGATGAAAATGTCGATAGCATACGGGATCTTGTGCATTCAGATTGTCGGTTGACGACAAGAATGATCGGGAAAGAGTTAAATTTGAATCCAAACACCAAGAACAACAGGATGTTGCATTACGACAATACGCCTTGTCACACACCTAAAAAACCACCTCAAAGGATGTCATTTTATGATCATAGAAAACATTCAAACGGTTGTAACCGAAAAGCTGAAAGCTATTCCAATATATGAATTCCAGCACTGCTATGAGGAATGGAAGAACCATCTCTAGCGGTGTGTGACTTTCCAAGGAAGTTATTTTGAAGGAGACAATACTGAATTGTAATTCCATTCGAATAAAAAAAAATTAAAAAAAAAGTCTCATTACTTAATTTGCACACTTCGCGTAATTGGACTGCATTAAGAATTCTTTTTTATTTGCGTTATTTTCCTGCATTCACTTTTCAAACTAAAGATATAGTTTTCACCTTTAAATAATTTGTATGAGGCCCTGTTTTCTCGGTATTTGACTGGGTGTCCCAATATCCGGCGTATTAAAAATTACCAGGTATTCATCCGGTTAGTCACTTCATCAGTAGAGTCTCGAAAAATTGACTAAAATTGCGCTGTCACTTCATAATCCACAGTTAACTTTTTGTGTGGACTTCTCATTTCACTTTGAATCTTATTGCATTGACATAAAAAAATGCAAACAAAAATTCTCACTGAAAGACATTACCTACATATATATTTGTTATATTTTCAAAATTCCTTATTGACGTTTACAAATGTATGTAAGTTTTTGTATTTTATAAAGAACCCTGCGGAACAATTTAACAAAACAGCCTTTTTTATTTATCTACAAATGTAACCACATGTATGTACCTAATCTTTACTACTGCAAAAATACAAGAACATCAACAACAAAAACGAAAACAATAAACTATAATAATAATAAATAAATAAATAATAAATTAGTCACTTATTCAATTATCAATTAATTAATAGAGTAATTTCATTGGCATATCAGGTTAAACAGAACTGTTCAAATGGACTTTCCTTTTTAAAATAACACCTCAAAAAGTAGTCGAGAGTGCAAAATGAGGTGGTGCAAAAGCTTCATAACTAGAGTAAAGTTGTCTCTTAAAATATCAAGGTATTTAGTAACACGAGTAAAAATCTTATAGTGTTTATTCTGTCACTTTAAACACATGTTTAAAGTGAAGGCACCACTCAAATAATTGTATATGAATTGTACGAAATTAGGTATCTGATTGATGAATTATTTTTTAATAATTCTTTTTTGTTTTAATAATTTATTATTTTACTATACCTAATCAAAAAACACTATAACTGGAGATTATTAAACATCGGTGCATCAATTAACTTCGTTTTTAATGGAAACTTATTACAAATTCAGAAACAAAACGATAATATTAGGATTCTTAAAAAAAGTCTAGAAAAAAAAATGTAGGGAAAAAATAAATGATGATAACACGTACCACCTCCCCTAACTCCAATAATTGCTTGGATTCGTCGTGGTAAACTCACTATCAAATTTTAGATTGCTTCTTGTGGAATATTATACCACTCAAAAAGAACGGTTTGTTGTTATTCCTGGAGATTATTAGGAGCTGGTAAATATCGCCTTACCGATCATTTTAGAGCGTTCCAAAGGTGCTCAATTGGATTTAAGTCTGGGCTTCGTGGAATGCTTGTCTAGTGATATGGGGCCTCGCATTATCCTGCTTAAATATGAAACTATTACCTAAATATGGTGCAAAAAGGCATTACATGGTCCTGAATAATGTTCTGTAGGTAGTATTCAGCATTCATTGACCTTTGGTGAATAGGCAGAAGAGGGAGCTGCACAGAAATAACTCTGTGCAGCCGTCCCTCTAGTCTTTATTTTAAAACGTGGACAACCAGGTCGCCGATGCGGGTATATCTGGGGGTCATTTCCAAGAAGTTTAGCCTAATTTTATGGAGATGACTTTTGCGTTATTTTTCGAGGCTTAGGACCATGAATTTGACCTGGGCATGTCGCTCGCCGATCAAGAGTATACCAGGGCATCATTTCCGAGGACTCCGTGGAGTTTTATTCACCTGAAGATGATTTTGGCATTCGTATCTGAGACCTAGGACGATATCCTTGACCTGGACAACCAAGGCGCAGATAATGGGTATACTTGGGGGCTTTGGCATCGGTTTTCAACGTCTGGAACAGTACTGTAATATTACTCGCCTTATTTGAAAGCATACTGCTTTACCGTTCCAGGCCGGAAAGCCAGTACACTGGCTCGACCCGTGGCCGACACTTTGCCCATGGTCAGTCCATGATATAAGATATACGTTTATGCATTTTTTTGAGGGGAATCACGAACTCCAAATCCCGGTACTCTAAAGGTTAATAAAACTTGACATTAACTTTTGGCTATTTTCACTGAAATGTCAAAATCACTTTGTTGTGACATACACGCACAGAATACCCTACCCATACAGAAGCGACAGAGCGTGTCGGGACCTTTGATCTTGGGGAACATATTTTTTGACAGTTCTGCCAGTTATTAGTACACTGAGAGATAAAGTTGTTTTTGTACACTAATCAAAATGTTCAATTAATAAGTGAATTGTAACATGAAGTAAAAAGTCTATCGTCTATATCAAGTTTTGTTTAGAATACACTTAGGCTTAATTATTTTAGGGAAAGACGGCAATAGAGTAATTAGGTACTTTCAGGTATTTTATTTGTATAAATATTTTGCTTCATATTTAATAATTTCATAATATAATTAATTTAGGATTAATAAAGCAAATTAATATTACTACATGTAAAAGTAAAGAACAATTTGTAAATGTAAATTATGACATTTTTTGAGGGTATTCTGTGTAAATATACATTTACCAAAAATATATAATCTATATGCTTCCACTGCTGGTTGTACTCGCCAATGGCACAGTCCCGGTATCCACAGGGGTTTCTAAACTGTTGCTTGGACCTTAAAATTAAAAATAAATAAAGAATAATAGGTTACCAGTTTTCGATAATATTTTGAGCAGTATAAATGGCTAACGTCAATAATAGTAGTAAATTAATAAACAATGAATAATAAATGAAAATTTAGTCTTGTTGGTCATTATTATTACTCAAAAGTTAAAATGAAAACTAAAAAAATATTGCAATCTGAAGGACGAAATGCTACAATATTTTTTTTTTTTTTTTTACAATGAAAGATTTACCTGCTAAGCTTCCACTGCTACAAATTCTAAAATTAAAAATAAGAAACCAAATAAAGTTTTTGATGTAGACACAAAGATAAGCAAAACAATTAAAAAATATGTATACGTAGGTACATATAATATGTCTATATCTCAAAAACCGAAGCATTCATAATTTTTGTTTTATGAAAACCAATTCAACTTAAAAATGTGTTTTAGAAAAGTATTTGTCGAAACCTAAATACCTATTGATATTAAATTAAAAATTCAAACATTTTGATACATAACGCATATTTACACAAGTAGGAAATTATTTTGTTTAAACGTATTCGTTACCTTGTACACATGTAGATGTTGGGACATGTAAAAATTTTGTAAGGAAAGCTTGCTCAAATATACGTTTACGAGTTGCACCTCTAGAAATATATTTCTCTTCGAAGTGTTCCTCGCACAAATGATAATTTGTATGTAATACGTCTGGATTTATATTACATAAATCATCCGTATTACACGCTTTAATCCAAACAGCAGCCTTAAAATATAAATTTCTTATAATTCATATATTCTTATAGGTAAATACATTTTTGTATTCTCCAACTTTACATACTTTTGGGTATCCATTGGAAATGAAAAAAACACTTGTATATCCATCACTTTGGGAAAAGCATGGACGATAGGCACACATATTTCTTTTACCTTTCTTGGCAGAATCCATTCTCATTAATTAGTTTTGTTGGATGTTGGATGTAGATACCCAATCGCGATCGTAAAAACGTCTCAATACTTTCACCGGCACTGGCTAAGTGGTTATAATATAAATAGTAGTCACTAATCTGAGTAATCACATAAACACAATCAGTAATATCACAAAAACTGTACTATATTTGAAAATAGTTCAAAATCAACACAAAAATAAAATTTAAAAGAACTTATTTTTTGACAGAACAAAAAGTAAACATTTAGACGTCAACTGAAGATAAAATTAGAGTGACATTACTGCCATTTATTAAATGGCCGCCACAGGTCCCCGAGGTCAAATATTCCGGTCCCTCGAAATTGGCTAGCTGTCGTTTCTGTATGGGTAGGTATTCTGTGATAAAGGTACTAGTTTATGTCCAGATAAAACCAAATACTTTTAGAAAATACAAATAATAAGGGGTTTTCCAAAAATGACGGATGTTGTGGTTGTGTAAAAACCAAACCATACGGAATATTTTACGTTTCTTTATTTTATATTAAAGTAACATCGATTACAATTAAATGTGAAAGATTATATCGTTTAGATGTCCACCACGGCTACGATGGCAGGCATCGATACGAGCATTGAAATTTTTGAGGATATTTTCGAGCATTGGAGCATCAGTCTGCCTTATGGGGGCTCGATATCTTTTAGGGTCGGAATGTTTCATGGATGATTAGCATAAACTTTACTTTTCAAATAACTCCATTGACAAAAGTCTAAAGGGGTGAGGTCGCACTACCTTGGCGGCCTATTCACGTCACCATTCCTTGAGATGTCCAGGGAATCTCGTGCGCAATAACGCCATGTTTTCTCGTGTTGTGTGGCATGTAGCATCATCTTGTTGGAAGTAAACATCATTAGTGTCAATTCCATTTAATTGAGGCCATAAAAAAGCTGTTATCATCGCATTAAAACGTTCTCCAGTCACCGTAACAGCACTGCCGCGATTGTCTTAAAAAAATTGGGCCAATGATTCCCCCGGACCGTAAGCTGGACCAAACCGTACATTTTTGTGCATAAAATTGTCGTTCGTGAATTTTCCGAGGATTTTCTTCCCCCCAAATACGAGTTTTGTTTATTAACTGTACCGTTTAACGTAAAATGCGATTCATCACTGGAGATGATTTATGTGCAAAATGTGGATATGTTATTCTTTGTTCTAACATCCAAGTAACAAAATTTCTGCGTTGCAAATGGTCCGTCTCCTTCAATTCTTGAGTTAATTGGATTTTGTACACCTGTAGATGCAAGTCCTTGTGTAAAAGTCTCCATAAACTGGTTTGCGTAATGCGTAATTCTTGAGATCGCCGTGGAATAGATGTTGACGCATCATTTGCGATACTTTACAATGTGATACTTTACAATTTACGATACGGTACAATGTTTTCAGGAAATCATGCAGTTTTTGCGTCTTCCTGAATGTGGTGTGTCATGAAGAGACTCAGTTGCTTAGTTGCTCAGAAGGACGATTGAAAGGTCCGAAAAAAACACGAAATCTGCGATGAGTTTCAATTATTATTTCAATACGCTGTTCGGTCGAAAGCGGTGCCATGGTTAGATTTGTATATGACTCAACTTAACACACATACAATTTCACCTGGAACAAAATAAACACTGTGTAGTTACAGTCATTTAAAATCCTAAGGGCACTTTTGGAAAACCGTTTATATTATAGAGATATTATAGAAAATATATCAGAAACTTGAATGGTGCGTTAATTTTGAACATGAGTTTAATTTTGAAAATTATTGTTTTGTCATAAATGATTAATAAATGAAAAGAGCCATCCAAAAAAAACGTCATCAAATCTAACTACGAATGAGAGAGATGGAAATAGCGGTTATGTCGAAGCTCAAAGCGAAACCTTTGACAAATGGCTGTCACAATTGTAAAATATCTAATGACTGTCACATAATGTAACATCCTTGACAATTAAATGAGGTTATAAATTTAAAATAGACTATCTGCAGAAAGGCCGAGCTTAGCGATTCGCGACAACAGCGCTCGCGGCGGCTTACTCTATAAGTTTCGTGCTGGCATATTACAAGAAGACAATACGCAAAATACGATTTATTGCTCATTATGTCATTGTAATCATTGCGGAAGCCATCCAATTCATAAAAGTAATAAACTATAACTTGAACACGAAGTACTGTGGACGTCACATCTTGAATTAGCATCGGGCATATTAGCAGTGCAGTGTTTTGTGTTGCGCTACATAACCTAAAGTGACAAGACGTCCGTCATTATGACGGACAGTCCGTCATTCAGAAAGCTTGTCCGTCTTCAAGAGCAGTCCGTCAAACTGTCCGTCATTGAAATTTTTTTATTAAAATGTCCGTAATTACGTCTTCTAGGTTAATCTGAAGACGTATCGACGTATCGTATCGATCGTGATTAAATATCAGTATTTCAAAAAGTCATAAAATTCCAAAAAGTAGGTATCCTTGTGAAAGTCTATATTTTTATGTACCTAAATGTATTTTTCATTGAAATTCTGAAGTGCCAGAAAACGCGTGACATTGAAAGTTTTAAAAATTTTTCGCCTGCGGCGCTATTTAGCTCGCGCCTCGAGGCGCGAAAAATAAACTCTAGCTTCGTCAGTGTGAACCAGCTGAACATGTCCGTCTTTGGCAAAATCAAATTCTTGTCACTTTAACATTTTCGATGACATTGTTCTTATGGCAGCTATTTTGGTTAATTTACAACCTCCAATTTTGAAAGTAAGCACTCATGAAGATTTTAGCGAATAAGGATTAGTAATATATATTTCTGTACAAAATTAATATAAACAAGGAATGTTCAAATTTGAAGAATAAAATAATGCATACATGTGTATGTAACGAAATAAATATTATTTATTTTTCGACGCAACACCAAGAAAGTTGTATAAAACATTTGTCAAAAATATATATGATATAAATTGCGGTACATAGACTGTCATTTAATAAAATATAAATATCATTAAACCTGATATTTAATTGCACTATTGTTGTACATACTATCCTAATTTTGCACGTTATTATTTTCTTTATCAGACATTTTACATAATTCTTTACAATTACATTCATAACCTATAAATCAAATAGTTTAGACAGTTTCAACACAAAATATAAATATGATTCTCGTGAAAATTATACTTACTTTATCAAGAAATTCTTCCCCGTGCAATTAATAACATTTCAACACTGTGAATTCTTTCCCAAATTCAAAAATAGTACAAAAAAACAATTCGACGCATATGACACAATACAAAATCCACAGTACAAAAGTGATCAAAAACCCCGCGCGCGGCGCTTCTAGTTATTCTGCAGATAGTCTATAGAATAGAAATACGTATTTTTTGCTCGGCCAACTTTGATAATGTTTTTTTTATGGCTCGTTATTTATTACTGAACATTTTGACATTTGTTTAACGCTCTCTATGCAGTGTATACAAGCTATCTCGATAGCTTGAATACAACGACTTTAATTTATTATGATGTTACATAAAATATTATGTCTCCAGATATCAATGTATGTAATCAAAGCCGTAGCGCGGTTAAACTATACTTTGTAGATGTTTGTACTTTATTAAGTTATTGTTATTTAAGTTGTTCACATTTGTTATCAATGAAAGGAAGTGACAATCTCTTTGCAGCACAATGAGGTTAATATCCATAAATAAATACCAAATTCCGCATTTTACATCCGTAGGTATCACTCATTATGAAACTTATGAATTATAATTTTAATGAAATTCGGCGTTATTATTGAGTTTCTCTTGAGAACCTGTATTTTTAAAAAAAGGTCATTCACATACATGCATAATTATTCCCTTTCAATAACAAATAACAGGTTTTTCACACAAAAACAAGACTTAGTGTATCGACCAACAATAGTCCCCTAACATGTGTACATTGTGATTGATTGAAAACGGATTCCCTCTCGATAAAATTAGTTGTCCACTGTGTTAACAAAATCACGTGCCAGTGGGAATTGACAAGATTTTCTTAAATGGAATGCCCTGTATATTTTTCCAAAAATGGAATCTCCTACTTTTTCCGAATACGATTTAAAACTCTATCGGGTTATCTCTTAAATGTAATATAGGATAATTGACCTGTTTCCATATAACTATAGTTAACTAGTGGGATGAGGTCAAATGTTTCCAAAAAAAAAAACAATTTCCACTTAGTCGACGTTTCGCAAAATTTATTTGCATTCTCAGGACTAATTGAATAAGCTTTAATTATTTATTATATAAATTTTGCAAAACGTCGACTAAGTGAAAATTAGTTTTTTTGTAAACAGTTGACCTCATCCCACTAGTTAACTATACCTAGTTATCTCTTAAAGTTTTTTAAGATATAATCTTAAATTTTTAAGATATCATCACTAGAAAATGTCTGGTGTATGTTGTTTGTCCTGTGTTCGTATCTCATATATTTAAGGCTAACTGCAGTTTCCTAAAACCAAAAACGATATCTCCTATTTGAATAGTGATTAGCTGAAAAGGCATCAGTCGTCAATTTGGTGATTTATAGTTTTTGAGTGAACTGGGTATGTCCCAGGCAGGATCATTGTTTAACCGTTAAAATAGTATTTGAAGTATTCAAATTCTGTGGAAGACACATCAATTGATGACTGATGCCCCTTTAAGAAAACGTTCTTGAAACTTTAAACTACCTGACTAATCCCCTTTTAACAAATCACGATTAAGTTTTTTCTGCTTCAAGTTTTATATAGGAAAGTCTATTCTCAATCACCCTGTACTTGTATGTTCATCCCAAAATCCCTGATACCGTTATCAAAGCTTCTTTAAGTCCAGACAATAACATTCACCTGGTCTATTGTCTCGGCATTTAAGTTCTTTTAATTTAAGTTTTTACTTTGTGTCAAGAGTGGAAAAAAATATCACAAAAAAAACGGCATTGACATACAAATAATAATCTTAATGTATGTATGTATGTATGTATATCAAATTAATAAAGTAGTGCCTATAGTTTAAATTAAAAAAAAAAAACTTTGTCAAAAGGGGTTTATAACTATCAACGAAATAAATCAATCTTTGTATCATTGGTGAGAACCAAGTATTTGTTAGCTATATAGGATGTCCCAGATTTGTGTGTACTAGAATATGTTTGTAGTAAAAGTTGCATCGGATATTTTCTTAAATGAGTGCATTTTCTGGATGCAGTAGTGAAAAAAAGTCAAAATATCGAAATGGAAACTCTTCGAGATACATATTTGATATTAAAATTATTATATCCAAACTATGTATCTGAAGGTGTTAATCAAGTACCAGAAAACAATAAATTTTAAGAATATATAGACAAAATACAATACATGAAATTGTGCAAAAGCTTCATAAATTGAGTAAAGCACTACCACTAATTTGTTTAATTAATTTTTATATTTAAAATGCAATGTATTTAGTAACACGAGTAAAACCTTTCTCGTACTGATCTTTGTTGTAAAATTTATTTTTGTCCATCTAGTTTAAAAAAATTATAGGTATTGTCAAATGTTAAATTTTGTGTTAAATAATTTATGAGTGTTTGTCATTGAACATTTTAATATTCTATTAACATCTCAGCTAGATTGGATACAATGACTTTAACGTCAAATATCTCATAAATTTTCCTTTTCGACATATTTTCTTTTTTCACTTTCGACATTTTTTGTACGACTGGACTCAGATAATACTCCTCTTTCCGAATCCGTTGAAAAATTAGAGTTGTCAAAACAAGCGACAATCTGGGAACGACATTGATTCAAAATATCCTTTTCATTGAAAAATCTTTTTTGAAAAACAAAATTGGCCTGTCCCGGCATTCTTGTAAAAACATTCCAAAAAACTATACTGACATAACTTATTCCAAACTTTATGACTTCACTGTATAATTTGCCCCTCACAATAAATCTTGATTAGACTATGTCAACTTGTTACGCTAACTGTTTGATTTCTTATATGTGAATTAAAAATAATGAATTGGCTGTTTTAAACGTGTGGTTTACATACATATTAGGTATGTAAAACTGCCTCAGTAGTAGATATAACCTCAACCGACAAAAATCACTGCAAGGTTATTTTCGTTAAACTCAGAGCAAGCACTTCTATACACGAAGTGTATAAATGAAGTGTTTACTAAATATGTATGCAAACATTTTATAACAGACGAATGGAATGCATTGTTTGGCTTCAACATTAACCAATTAAATTGAATCAAAGTGTTACAATACAATCTAGCCAAGAATATCATATTGTTGTTAATATGCTAATTTTACAGCTTGCATGTTTATTTCCATAGGAATCATGTTTTCCTCATAAAGTAATATAGAAGAATTTAAAAGAATATACAGGATGTCCGGGAAATTAGTGTACAGCGTAATAGCCATGCTACGTTTAGCCGCTAGACGGCGTTCGAATATCAGAATAAACTTTCATGGTAGACAACAAATGTTCAATTGTTGTTTAAAATACAGCATGATTAGAAGACTGTCTACTCCTACTGTTTCTAATTATTATGTTTACTAACTTCCTGAACACGTTGTTCACTTGAAAAGTATTTTTATTTGGCTAAACTGCTCATCCATTCAAAATTTTACAAGAGGTAAAAAATCTTGTGAATCAATCACCTATTTAATAAATCGGTAGAAACTACTCATGCAATAACAATATAGCACTAAAAAACGTCAATTGTAGGCGTATAGCCATATCCAAAAGATGGTCAAAATCCGTTGCCGCATTTCAGAGTTATTAAAGGAAAACAAAAATGTTTTCTGAAATGCAGGAAATTTCTGAAATTTCCTACACACTGACCGTGTAGGAACATTTAAAGATTATAGTATACATGACTTGGCCCATGAACTTGGACAATTTAAAAGCAAGAATCGGTCAAGAATAGTTTTTGTATGATTTCTAAAATCTTGTTAGAGAAAGTATAGTCTACAACACATTTGGAATGGCACATGCCGTAATTATTATTCCACTTCATTGTTGTAGAATACACTATTCCAGTTCCGTCATAAAACGGGGGTTGTTAATAAAAAAAATACATCATAACTTTTTGACAAGCGGCCGAAAAAAATTGATTGAAAAAGGCTGATATCAAACAATGCCAATTTATATGTATAATTTGACATGCCCAAGCGATTTTTCCAAAAAAATATGTAATTCATTGGTTAGAGGAAAGATTACAGACCAATAACATTACACTCTTCACGGTTACCCCGCCCACCTCCATGAAGGGTGTAGTGTTATTGGTCTGTAGCCTTTCCTCTAGTCAATGAATTACTTACATCAATAATTTACCGACCGAAGATTTGCGTATGTCATTGATATTGGCTGGTACGACATCTCGCTGTCAAAGTAGTAAGCATTATAATACTCTGCGTCATCTGCGGCTATGCTTTGATATCGACATCAGATCCTCTTTTTATAATATAAAAGATACGCCATGGATGTTGGAATATTTCTTCCACGTTCTAAAAGTTCATACAAAGGTCATTGTTTAATAAATTGTGGAAATGTGGCAGGAAATAATTTAAATGCGTCTATTCATATATTCCCAAAGTCAAACAAATGCTTTGTGGGGCGAATATATTGATGTGTGAGTGAAAGAAGTTACCCCAAAAATGAAAGTGTGTTCCTTACATTAAAAAAAACGTAACCATATGTTATACAGGGTGTTTCGCATAAGAACCGACACAGAGCAGGGACATGTAGGGGAACCTAAAATATGGTGATTTAACGCAACTTACCTTTATACTAAGTTGCACCCCTGAGAAATTATAGGCCTTCAAAATGGGGTTTTAAATTTCGAAAAAAATCAATATCTCAGTTATACTTGAACTTAGAAAAACCAAATTTGGTAGACGTTGTGAGTGTACCAAGTGCATTAATCGACAGTAAGTAGAGTTCAATTGAAGCATTTTAAAGAGTTGATTAGGGATGATGCACCATTAAAATTTGACAGAATTTTTTAACTCGTTGGCGGACTTAAAAAATTTTCATTTTACATTATGAGGAATTTAATTCTAAAACTTTT
Organism: Aromia moschata; assembly: GCA_029963805.1. Lineage (NCBI taxonomy): Eukaryota > Metazoa > Arthropoda > Insecta > Coleoptera > Cerambycidae > Aromia > Aromia moschata. The sequence goes on along the minus strand of JAPWTK010000827.1, from coordinate 103,691 downwards.
CTTACACATTTTATTTTTCAAAAAACTTTTAGATCCTTGTCGTTTTCAAGAAAAACTCGAATAACTAAAAACACTTATTTCAGCAGTGTTATTTAAAATCATCGAAAATTCAAAAGTTGGCTATGAAATTAGACGTCAAACTTGACAATCAGGAAAAAAGTTACTTAGTTTTAGTTAATTGTTTGCTGAGTGTTTTGAAAATGACCGAAAAGTTTTCATTTAGCGAACAAGTTTACATGCTATAAGTGTCAGGTTTCTGTGAAGGAAACTACAGAAGAAGTGTTGAAGAATATCGAAGAAGATTTTCTAATCGTATGATCCCCATAGAGAAACATTTTCCAATGTTGAAAGACGGGTTCAAGAAACAGGCAGGTTTTTCAGTAGCACTCGAGAACGTTCTATTGCAATCAGGGCACAAGACGAAGAACTGATTTTGAACACAATTTGAAGATGAACCACATATCAGTACTAGAAATTTATCTCAAACTGGTATATCGCAAACTTCTGTGCACTGAGTTATCAGACGTAATCTACTACACCTATATCATATTCAAAAAGTGCAAGAATTGTTACCGGAAGATTTGGTTAAACGAGTCTGACTTTCTGTCAGATTATTTTACATCATTTACAAAATTTACAAATTCACACATCATTTACATCATTTTCAAAAAGAAAATTCTCTTTACTGATGAAGCTTGTTTCACTCGCAGAGGTATTACAAATCTACATAACTATCATGAGTATTCCGATGTAAACCCTCATTCAATAACTCCTCGACATCTCCAACGCGAGTTTAAAATAAATGTTTGGATTGGTGTTATTGATCGGTATTTAATTGCTCCAGTTATTTTATCGAATCGACTAAATAGTGAAACTTATTTAAAATTCCTCCAAAATACTTTCCTGGATTTACTTGACGAGGTGCAACTACAACTCAGACTGGAACATTGGTTTATGCATGATGGAGCACCGCCTCATTTTAGTCTTATGGTGAAAGACTTTTATAAACCACCAGTATCCAAATAAATGGATTGGACGAGGAAATAATTGCCTACAAGTTTGGCCTCCACGACACTAGACCTCAACAAATGTGACTTCTTTTTTGAGGGACGTTAAAAGAATTTGTGTATGCCTCGCCAGTTGCGTCCCGAGCAGAATTGTGGAATCGCATTATAAATAAATGTAATGTCATTAGAAACAATCAGCGGTTATTGGAAAGAGTAGACTTCAATTTTCAACGAAGAATAAATTTATGCCTAAGAGAAAACGGTGATCATTTTGAACAATTTCTATAACTTATCAGTGCAAACCTGTTATTTCTGTTGTTTAAGTTCTTTGTTTTTCTATTAAATTATTCTTATTCCAACTTGTTGGTTGATTGTCAACTTTGACGTCTAATTTCATAGCCGACTTTTGAATTTTCGATGATTTTAAATAACACTGCAGAAATAGGTGTTTTTAGTTATTGAAGTTTTTTGAAAAATAAGAAGAGTAAGAAAGGTTTTAGAATTAAATTCCTCATAATGTAAAATGAAAATTTTTTAAGTCCGTTAACGGGTTAAAAAATTCTGCCACATTTTAATGGTGCATCATCCCTAATCAACTCTTTAAAATGCATCAATTTAACTCTACTTACTGTCGATTAATGCCCTTGGTACACTCACAACGTCTACCAAATTTGGTTTTTCTAAGTTCAAGTACAACTGAGATATTGATTTTTTTCGAAATTTAAAACCCCACTTTGAAGGCCTATAACTTCTCAGAGGTGCAACTTAGTATAAAGGTAAGTTGCGTTAAATCACCATATTTTAGGTTCCCCTACATGCCCCTGCTCTGTGTCGGTTCTTATGCGAAACATCCTGTATAACCGGTAACATTCGCTAGCCTTCCTTATACATGCAATTGAACATAATTTGCACCTACCCAATCACAAATGCTTTCCATATTTCAACATTTAAAATAATCTCTTTTCCGGCCTATGGCACGTTTATTTAAGCTGAAGATATTCTGCGCCATATTGTGTCAAAAGTACCTCCCACATGTCAGATCCCAATATACATACATACGTAGTGTAGTAATTAATTATACCTGTCTATTTTTAGCGACGTTTCTTAGTGCCTTCTGTACTACTTTCTATTCGCTGGCTGTCTATGGAACTGTATATGGATTCACTATTGGAGCGTACGTTGGCCTTACTTCCGTAATACTGGCAGACCTATTAGGGCTCGAAAAATTGACGAACGCCTTTGGTTTACTGCTGCTTTTTCAAGGAATTGCATCTCTCGTAGGACCACCTATTGCAGGTAAACGTTAAGTAACATGCATCAACTGGGCTAATTCTTTTCACGAGACATATTGGTTATTGTTATTAAAAGATAGAATGACAATAAATTGCCTTCGAATATTTAACCTTAAATATCGGAAGAGGCAAATGGGACTCTGTTGTATGTGCTTGTTCCGGCCGCACTAGCTACAGATGTTCTCAAATCAATGAAAACTATAAATAAGTTTTTGTGAGGGTAGTAATGCCATTAAAATGTGTAACTCATACTCTTATTACGGTTAAAAATACACTTAGGATTTATTGATATAAATATTTTAATTAAAAAAAACTTTGGGATAAAAAGAGAATTTTTAGTAGATCATAGTCGCATTTTGAGTTAAAATACCAGTGAGTATAAGGGAAATCCTTATGGTGTTGGTTGTGTATAATGTGAAAACACAAGAAACTAGAGCTTGAAAGCGACCCCTGTTGGCCGATTCCATTGATCCAAATGCTACCAAATCTAGTGATCTGAGGTGCCACCAGTGGCGGTGCGTGATATTTCAGTTAGCCATATCTTGAAAACGACGTATGGGACCCACTTCACTTTTTAGGTGATGACTATACACCTCTTACAGAAAGGCTTTATAGTGAAAAAATCGTCAGCAAAGTTTGCGAAAAAATTTTCAAAAACACTGGAGCACTCCCTGGGTTCTCAGTAACGCTATGTGGGATATTTGCAATATATTTTTTTTCATAATCTTGAAACAAATATAAGGAGACGTTTTTCGATTTGTTGAAAAATTTTTTTTTTTCAAAAAGTTATGGCCATTTTAATTTTAATTTTATAGGAACATTTTGTTTCCCAAAATTGAAATGGCCATAACTTTTTGAAACAAAAATATTTTGTAACAAATCGAAAAACGTCTCCTTATAATTGTTTTTTTCTAGATTATGAAAAAATATATACTGCAAATATTCCATAGAGCGTTACTGAGAACCCAGGAGTGCTCCAGTGTTTTTGAAAATTTTTTCGCAAACTTTGCTGACGATTTTTTCACTATAAATCCTTTCTGTAAGAGGTGTATAGTCATCACCTAAAAAGTGAAGTGGGTCCCATGCGTCGTTTTCAAGATATGGCTAACTGAAATATCACGCACCGCCACTGGGTGCCACTACTCTCTTTCACCCTCTGACAACATAGGCACTCCTTCAGGGAACCCCTACACAATCCCTTTACCCATACCCTCTGATACCGCCCCTGCTGGAGGCTGCGTGAGACGTTGTTTGATATCGAATTCATATTTTGGCACCAAAGTTATAATACTATTACTATAAGCCAGTCAATAGAGCTTTTTGACATGACACGATTGATACCTGAAATCCGACTATACGGGATACTTTTAAGTTCAGTCCTTAGATGAAAATGTATATGAATTGGACTAGGAAATAGTTGCACTTTTTTTTTTTTTTTAATAACGAATTAGTGAAAAAAAATGAGTTTTTTCAGGTTTTTGCTTATAGAAGAAAAGCTATTGAAGCAATCACATCACATCCAATAGGAAAGTTGTAAAGAATTCAAAAACCTTTAAAATGAAAAAAAAATCAAGTCAATCGGTATATTTTTCGCTGAGAAAACTCGGAAAAAACGCAAAAAATTACCTTTTCTTAATAAATTCGTAATTCGAGTATTTTTGAATTAGAAGAGTCAATCTTGTGGGAAAATGTAGGTAATATCACGAAGAATGAGCGTGCAAAAACTGGATTATGTCCGATGAATAGTTTTTTGCACAATAGTCGAATAAAGTTTTTTACATCGTATTTTGAATATTCCGTTGAACACGTCGAGCGATAGATTAAATAACATTTTCTCGACGGATTCGGAAACTACAGAGTGTAAACTACAATTCGTCCATTTACTTTGTTTCATTTAAATGCCATTAAATTGGTGTAAAACGCCTCTGAACACCGCGCGAAATTTGCTGGTCGCTGCCGCCGCTTCCCCTCGCTCCCCCGCCACCTATACCTCGCTCGGCTGTCAGCGCGCCGCCGAACATTTTGCGCGGTGTTCAGAGGCGTTTTACACCAATTTAATGGCATTTAAATGAAACAAAGTAAATGGACGAATTGTAGTTTACACTCTGTAGTTTCCGAATCCGTCGAGAAAATGTTATTTAATCTATCGCTCGACGTGTTATGGAATATTCAAAATACGATGTAAAAAACTTTATTCGACTATTGTGCAAAAACTATTCATCGGACATAATCCAGTTTTTGCACACTCATTCTTCATGATATTACCTAACATTTTCCCACAAGATTGACTCTTCTAATGCAAAAATACTCGAATTACGAATTTCCTATTGGATGCGATGTAATTGCTTCAATAGCTTTTCTTCTATAAGCAAAAAACTGAAAAAACCCCATTTTTTTCACTAATTTGTTATTAAAAAAAAAAGTGCAACTATTTCCTAGTCCAATATACGTTTTCATCTAAGGGCTGAACTTAAAAGTATCCCGTAGTCGGATTTCAGGTATCAATCGTGTCATAAACTCTCCCCTTTTCGAGCTCTATTGATTGGCGTACTAACTTATTAATAATACTGACTATTAAGTACCAAAAGTGAAATTGGAGCGCCTGAAATGTAGCCGTAAAAGCGAAAAAAGCATCACGATAAAGACAGTCGTTCGAAATTCGAGACCAAATGACCACCCCACGCACGTCCAGCAGGGAAGAAACCAAAGGACAGGGGTGAGTGGGGGATTTATGTTAGGTGTGGTCTGGTGGGGTGCTTGACTAGTCAGAGGATGAGTGCGAGTCATGGCACCTCTGATCAATTGATTTGGCAGCATTTGGATTAATGGAATCGCCTAACAGGAGTCAGAGCAAGCAAATTGACCATAACTGTAGAGGGGTGGTTAACGAAGGCTGGAAACGGATTGAAACGGTTGGACAACTACTAAATGCTCTAAAAGACCTGTTGAGGAAGTCCTAATGTGTGTTAGGATGAGGTATTTACGCACTAACATCATTCTCAACGTATCCTGTAGTTGTCTGAATTTCCGCCAATCCTGTAACCTCAAACGGCATGGGATTGGTTTTTGGGGTCCAGCCCATATTGAACAAAAATGGCGCTCATCTAAGAAATGTCAATGAGCAGTTTACTATTCACCAATACTTAACTTGGTAAATGACGTCCTTGGATATAATTGGCTTTTACACACTTACGTATTACCAGTGGCGGCCGGTGCAACTTGATTTGCTCGTATTTCCGTAAGGAAAGTAGTAGAGAATTCAAAAGCCTTTAAAATGAAAAAAAAATCAAGTCAATCGGTACATTTTTCGCTGAGAAAACTCGGAAAAAACCGCAAAAAATTACCTTTTCTTAATAAATTCGTAATTCGAGTATTTTTGCATTAGAAGAGTCAATCTTGTGGGAAAATGTAGGTAATATCACGACGAATGAGTGTGCAAAAACTGGGTTATGTCCGATGAATAGTTTTTGCACAATAGTCGAATAAAGTGTTTTACATCGTATTTTGAATATTCCATAACACGTCGAGCGATAGATTAAATAACATTTTCTCGACGGATTCGGAAACTACAGAGTGTAATTTACAATTCGTCTATTTACTTTGTTTCATTTAAATGCCATTAAATTGGTGTAAAACGCCTCTGAACACCGCGCGAAATTTGCTGGTCGCTGCCGCCGCTTCCCCTCGCTCCCCCACCAATGCCTCGTTCGGCTTCCGTAAGGAGGCATGGGGCTTACGTTTCCGTAAGGAGGCATGGGACCCACGCCATATTTTAGGGGTGGTTACTAGACCTAAGTAGAAGGTTGTAATGGCAAAAAATCTTCAGGGAAAACTTGCGATTTTTTTTTCCAAAAATGGTTGCCTCCGGGCAGATCTTGGAAACAGCTTGCAAAATATTGGCAAAATATTTTTTTTTCAAAATCACCGAGTAAATACAATTTTGTTTATACTTGTTGACTTTTGCAAAATTCTTATTTTTCTTTTAAGATACAACTATTATAAAATCTCATAGATGAAATGTTATGATGAAATGAAAATTCAAATTTCCATAATTTTTACAGATATCAAAATTTCGAGAAAATCACAAGTATAAAAAAAATTGTATTGACTGGGTGATTATGAAAAAAATATTTCGTAAATAAACTGCTCGTCAAAATTAGCGTAGCACTTTTTAGATAAGCGCCATTTTCGTTCTGTTTGAGCTAGAGACTTGCGGTTTGAAAAGACTGTGACTTAAACGGTTCGCTGTCCACACCCCAAAAACCAATTCGCAAGATTTTGACGGCAACTTCAATCCTACAAGATGGACTAAGAAGGATACTGTCTGGTAAAAACCCTATTCTGGCACACATTACGACATCCCCTAACAAGTCCTGAGCATTTGGTCGCTGCCTCACCCTTTCAACCAATTTACAGCCCCCGTGATTCATTCCTCTGCAGTTATGCTGGTTTTAACATGCTCTGCCCTCTGGTTGGCGGTTTCATTGGTCCAAATGGTGCTAAAATCAATTGGTCTGGGGTGTCACAACCAATTTTCACATGCAGGCCATTCAAACATCCCTCCAGACCATAGCTACGCCTACCCACCACCACCCTCTCTGGTTTCACCATTGTTGGAGCCACTGTTGGAGGCTACGTGGGCAGTCGCTTGGTCTCTAATGAATGTCCTAGCATCACATGAAGTATCTCGAATTTAACTGGACTCACTGAGGACCGTCGATTGAGCGCCAAAAATAAAATTCCACCCCCAAGCTACCCCTTGCAAATTTGCTACGTTGAGGAGATGTAAGCAGGTCTCTACTCGTGGGGTGAGTAGAGACCTCAACCTCTTTTTTAACACCCTGCAAAAACATTTTGAGGGACCTTCCCTTACACTTGTGCGAATCGATAATGTTACAAGTGTTCCCTGCAGCTTGGGCAAGCGAACGCCCGACTTTCCCAACGCCTGGAAGGTAGGCCACCCCTAACAAAACCTGTCCAGTGTCACGGCAAAGAGGGTGAAGGAAGGGTCGATTTGCACAAATTTTGCCAGCCAAATTCGACTTTTTTTCAGCTGTTAGTTGTGCTTTAGGAATTCGATGATGGAGAAAACATTGTTTAACAGTAACAGAAAAACCCTGACTTTGGGTTACAGAGTTCAAATGCAAGACGGAACAAATCTTTTAATGAATTGAAAACGTCAAAAAAGTTTTTGTCAAACTTCAAAAAATTACGTGACACTGGACAGGTGTTGTTAGGGGTGGCCTACCTTCCAGACGTTGGGAAAGTCGGGCGTTGGCTTGCCCAAGCTGCAAGGAACACTTGTCGCGCTCACCGAGCGTCTCTCTCACAGATTTCACGATTATCGATTCGCACAAGTGTAAGGGAAGGTTGCACCCTACCCAACGACCTCTCATTTAAGAATTTTCGCCCTCATTTAAGAATTTTTTGCAGGGTGTTAAAAAAGATGGTGCTGGGGCACAAAGAAGGATTTGAAAGGGACCAACTACTCGGAGTGGTCCGGAATGGGTTCAGGCTTACTTAGCAACTCTCTCTAAGTCACCCCACGTGTAGAGACCTGCTTACATCTCCTCAACGTAGCAAATTTGCAAGTGGTAGCTTGGGGGTGGAATTTTACTTTTGGCGATCAATCAACGGTCCTCAGTGAGTCCAGTTAAATTAGAGATAATTCATGAATTAGAGACGAAGCGAATGCCCACGTAGCCTCCAACAGTGGTGAAACTAGAGGGGATGGGTGGGGGTAGGTGTAACTATAGTCTGGAGGGATGTTTGAATGGCCTGCGGGGTGAAAATTGGTTGTGACACCCCAGACCAATTGATTAGCAGCATTGAAACCAATGAAACCGCTAACCAGTGGTCAGAGCATGTTAAAACCAGCATAACTGCAAAAGGATTAATCACGGGGGTTGGAAATTGGTTGAAAAGGCGAGGCAGCGACCAAATGCTCAGGACTTGTTAGGGAGGTCGTAATGTGCGCCAGAATAGGGTTTTTAGCAGACAGTGTCCTTCTTAGTCCATCTTGTAGGACTCTGATGTTGCCGTCAAAATCTTGCGAATTCAAAATTCGACATGGGGTTGGTTTTTGAGGAATGGACGGCGAACCGTTTAAGTCACAGTGTAGCGACTTCGGGGCATTAAAAAAGAACCCTATAGGCTACTGAATGATGAATTTTCAAACCGCAAGTCTCTAGCTCAAACAGAAAAGAAAATGGCGCTCATCTAAAAGTGTCACGCTAATTTTGATGAGCAGTTTATATTGCAAGCCGTTTCCAAGATGTGCCCGAAGGCAGCCATTATAGGCTTCTACTTAAGTCTAATAACCACCCTAAATTATGGTGTGGGTTCCTTTTTATCCCCCATTTACCCTGTCTACTTCATTGTCAAGTCTATTTGAAACGATTTACAAACTAATATTGCATTATTTGTCCTTTTCAGGCAGTCTTTTTGATTACACGAATTCTTATAATCCAGGATTCCTCTTAGCCGGCGTTGCAATCGGATTAAGTGGTTTAATTTTATTCGCCATCCCGCCTGTTCAGAAGTGGAGAGCGAAAAAAATCACTAAGGAAGGGTGTGTCCGGCATATAGCAATTACTGAATCCGTGTGGAAGTAAAAATTAGGCTCTACAATAGTGTTTAGTTTCTTTAATCATTACATATCAGTCTCTCAGAAGGACCCCGTAAAGAACCGATGTGTCATAATAGTAACACAAGTGATATACCTACCTGTCTGCAGTGCAGACCTAAACAGAATGTGATTTGTTTGTTTTAATACTGTAAAAAAACTGTATGTGGGTTATGTATGAATGTTTTATGGATGTGATGTAGAGATATGTGGCCTATCATATTTATAAATAATTTAAGAAATTTTGTATGACCAATACTAAAAATTAAGCCATATAATATTTCTACCGTACTGTGTATATCTTTAAATATTGTAATTTGTTTAGGTAACGTCTTTGGAAGCATTATTTCCTACATTTAGTATTTTATATATTGTTGTTTTTGTTATAGTTCTTTTTAATTGTTTAAATCTATTTTTTTATATACTGAACAATTCACAGTGCTTCCTGAACCATTATTGTTTCTATTAGTTCATTATTAGACAATAAAACTGATAGGGACTTTACTGTCTAACACTTCTGTGAAATACCTCTACAAATAAATATTGTTTTTGTTTATACATTTGTCTTTTTCTGACTTTTCATGAAAATTCAATAAGATTATTAATAATTTATTAAAACAAAGTGTTGTAAGTAGTTCAAAGCAGTGCTTCAGGTCATTAAGTCAGTCACTTCAGCAAGTCTGCTGTTTTTACCTAGGTGGTACCCGCTTCCACAGACTGAAACTGCATGATTACGGAGGGTGGTCGAGCAAGTAATGCTAGAAAGATTCAAATTTCACAGTTTTAACACACTGTGAAATCACAATACAGTTTTATATGTAAAGCCTATTCAACGTAGGTGTTGTCATGCTAGAAGTTCTTCTATGAGTACTTTTGTACAGGCCGCTGTCCTGCTATACTTACGCTATAATCTGAAGTTGAGTTAGCTTGTCAACCCTCCAAATTTAGAGTAAATTGCAAAAAACCGCTAAAAATCGTAAAATTTTATGAAAACGTTATAAAAACGAAAAAATTTTTTCGAACTAGATCTATTATGTTTTTTGTGTATTTTGATGCGCTGAATCCAAATCACAAGTTGATTTAGCGGGTAGACCCTTCAAAGTTAGAGTAAATTGCGAATAACCGCTGAAAATTGCTAAGAAATCGTGAAAAATTGCAATTATGCAAACGAAAAAAAAAATGTTAAACTAAATCAGGTATTTTTCTTATGTATTTTGATGCGCTGAATTCAAATCCGAAGTCGGTTTGTCTTGTACACCCTCCAACTTTAAATAAATTGCGAAAAAACTTTAAAAATAGCCAAATCGTAAAAAATAGTCATGAAGTAGTAGATAATATCAAAAAATAGTATTGTTCTTACTCACAGTAATAAACAAACCATGATTCCTTTCAAATTATACTATAACATCAATAGATTGTAATTTAAATTAAAAAAAAACGACCTTCCTTGATTTTACACTGTTCTTCGCTTGTATCGACTACAGTGAAGAATAAGAACGATTTCATCAAGACATAAGTGAAATGGAGAATTGGTATCAAGGAATATGGAATGTCAACATGATGGCCGATTTTTTGCTGGACTTTAAAGAGAGAAATAACGAGAGAAAATAGAAAACGAAAGAGAAACCTACTGCATAGAACATTCGAAGAAAAAATAGTTCGATACAATCTAATTACAATCTATATATGTTATAGTATAATTTGAAAGGAATCATGGTTTGTTTATTACTGTGAGTAAGAACAATACTATTTTTTGATATTATCTACTACTTCATGACTGTTTTTTACGATTTTTTGCTATTTTTAGCGTTTTTTCGCAATTTATTTAAAGTTGGCAACAAGATGGCTTGGTGTACAAGCCAAACCGACTTCGGATTTGAATTCAGCGAATCAAAATACATAAGAAAAACACTTGATTTAGTTTAAGAATTTTTTTTTCGTTTGCATAATTGCAATTTTTCACGATTTTTTAGCAATTTTCAACGGTTATTCGCAATTTACTCTAATTTTGGAGGGTCTATCAGCTAAATAAACTTGTGATTTTGATTCAGCGCATCAAAATACACAAAAAACATACATGATCGAAAATTTGTCGTTTTCATAACTTAAATTTTCACGATTTTTAGCGATTTTCAGCGGTTTCTTGCAATTTATTCTAAATTTGGAGTGTTGACGAACTATATCAACGTCAGATTCGGATTCAGCGCATCGAAATACATAATAAACATACTTGATCTAGTTCGTAAAAATTTTCGCTTGCATAACTGCATTTTTTTGCTATTTTTAGCGATTTTTAGCGGTTTTTTGCAATTTACTCAAAATTTTGAGGGTGTCCCGTACACTGATGTCAAATTCGGATACAGCGCATCGAAATACATAACCCTAGATGGGTCTGGTCAAAAGTAATGACCACTTTTCTTTTTTTGTGTGCTAGTGTAATCATCCGACTACCTGATTGGTTGCTACTTTAGACTAATCATAGTCTTAACTTTAGACTAGTCATAAATTATAAAATGAAATATGTAACAGTTCACAATAGCCACTATAAAAGTGTTAAATATTTCATTTATTATGAGCAATACTATTATTAACTTATCTCCACCAAAAAAAATGTCGTAAATACATACATACCTTTCAGTGAAGATAAATGTCATAATCATACTCAATCATAATCATACTTAATGTCATAATCATAATCATAACTCAACATACATCTGTATACTGGGTGATTCTCAAAAGTGGTTCACCCCCATAACTTTATTGTTTTCAGAGACAAAATAATGAAGTTGTAGAACTGGGTATTAGACATAAATATGCATTTATTGACATAGTCGACAATTTTCATTCACTTCGGGTTTAACCGGAAATGGCCCCGACTTCCTAATATTAAATGGCCTGTCATTTTTATTTTCACTTGTTTTGATTTTAATTGTCATTCTGAGCACAATGATATGTCATTTGTCACTTTTTGATATATAATGTCATTTATTTTTTTGATGTACAACTTTTGATCTAGAGTACTTAGAGTTATTAATGAATCTTTATTTGATGTCACACTTAAAATATTCACTTAAGAATTTTCAATTTAAATAATTTAAATGCGTACATTCATCAATTTCCAGAGTCAAACAAACGCTTTATGGGGCGAAAATGTTGATCAATTGAAATTGTTGGGAAATGGTTTCAAGTGAAATAAGTTACCCCAAAAATGAAAGTGTGTTCCTTACATATTAAAATTACATATTAGGTTAGATTAACTCAAATAATATATTTTACGTATACAAATAATTTGTTTTGTTTTTGTGGTTATAGACGTATTGTCAAAGAACTTTTCATGTTATATTGTTTTAGGTTATGTTTTTTTATGTTAATTTGTCGGTACAAGTAGAAAATAGCCATAATTTATTTATATTTCCGGTAAAAAGCCGGTAAATTCGTACGGCTTTTCTTTTAAATTCGACTCTTTGATCATAATCAGAAAGCTATAAAACTAACATAATCAGCTCGCGATTTTTTCACTATCCTTACCACATTTTATACTGTAACACTGCTTGTAACACTAGCTAGCCTTCCTTATATTTTCGTTGAACACGACCCACACCTACTCAAACGTTAATGCTTTCCATATTTTAACATTTAAAAAAATCTCTTTTTCTACGACCGCTATGAAAAACAGCATTTTTCTCACACTTTACACAACTACAAAGTTATATATTGTTCATACCTGTGAGAAATCATTTCTCACAGTTCATTTCCCACACCTGTACATTTTAAATGGGGAATCGTCGACATCAAAATGAACGTAGTTGGTTGCTAGCCAAGGGCGTAGCCGGTATTTTTCTTTGGGGGGGGGGGGCGACCAATTCAGATTAAACAAAAAAGCAAAAAAAAAAGTTATCGGAGGCAACGGCAAGCGCAATCCCCCGACTATTTTGATTTTTACTTGACCATCTGGGGGGGAGGCGATCACCCCCATCGCCCCCCGTTGGCTACGCCCTTGCTGCTAGCGCTTCTGTTTTAAAGTAATTATTGAAAATAATTGTTTGATCTGTCAAATCGTAAATATCGAATTATTTATAAGTAAAACAAAATTGCTTTCTAAATTAAAAAAAATGTGCAGTCGTAGAAAAAGTATAGTGTGCAACATGTGCAAAAATGCAATTTCTCACTGGTTTGAATTGCGCCACTCGCCTACGGCTACTACGGTGTCGCAACTTTTTTCAAACTCGTGAGAAATTAGCCATTTTCTGCACTTGTTGCACAATATACTATTCCCGGACGTTCTAACGGAAGATATGAAGATATTCTGGGCCATATTATGACTACTGTTAAAAGTGCCGCCCAGGTGTCAGATCCAAATATCCAAAAACGAAATAGTGGTTGTTATCGAACCCTAAATTCGATATAAGATTATAGTATAATAATGTTGACACAATTAAAAATACTAATCCAATATTACATATAATCTACTCACAAAAATTAAGCGAGCAAAAAAAATTTTAAATTTTTCAAAATCAATACGAAGCTGCAAACAGGACTAAGCTCTACTGCATGTGCCTGCGGTTCATGTTCAATCCTGGATTTCTACTTTCTTTCTTCTTCTGTAGCGATGAGAAGATATTTGTCCCGATCCAACATTGGGAGCATTCAGGGACGCTCAGCGGCTGAGTAGTTAACTTAGCTACTTCCCTGAATGGACGTGGCTGACACTTTTTTGATCTCAGCGGCTGACCAATTTACTAAACCTAAAATATTATAGAAGGAGACGCTGACTGGACAATAATTCTATCATGATTCTCTCTGTCGTTTTATCTGTGCTGTGAGTAACTGAATTTTAATTTACTTTTAAACAGAAGTTATAGAAAAGAGAATATTGCTTGTTTGTAAACAAAAGTTTTGGAAAAGAAAACGACCTTTGTCCTTTAAGAGTCTTTAAGCACAGAACACGGCAGGGAATCCATGATTCATAAAAGTTATCTATGCCATAGAACATATTACGTTTTCGAGATCTTTGCGAAACTCATACAAACGATTCAGGGAGTTTTAAACCGCTGACTATCAGAAAAGGCTATCTACTAATACATAGCGGTCAGCGGCTGAGCGTCCCTGAATGCGCCCATTGTCTGCAGTTACTTCATCGTTCTGTTGTATTCATTCTGTTCTGTTACTTCATTGTTGGCTTTCTCTTAATATGTTTACAGTGTGACCCACTAGTTTCATTTGAACTTTGTAAAATATGCAGTTTAACGTATGACTTGTATACCATAAATTACAAATAAATATTTGGTTACTGTTAATTACATAAGTAGATTTACAATTACAGTTCGACATATACCTAACTAAAATACATATACATATATATACAGTAAATCTGAATTAAACATGAAGACGGTATAAGTAATACAATGTTTATACTTAACTATTCAATTAATTCATAATTAATTTTTCATTGCAGCGACTCACTACAAAGCTTTAATAATAACTTGACTAAATTCGTGTTTTTAATTTCTTTTTTATATGTTGCCGCCTATGTACGATTACATCTGGAGCACTAACATCGTACTTCAAAATCTCGGCTGCTTCGTCCAAATACCTCTGAGCTTCTTGAAAAGTCTCCTAAAATTATACATTTATGATATAAATTTAAAAATGATATAATATTTTTGAACCGTAAAGACATTATTATCAGATGAAGGAATTGTCAGCTCAACATGTTTTTCACTTCGATTTGTTACCTGAGCTATACCACAGCCGACTTTAAACGGCTGTGGCTGTACGCGTCAGTTTCTCGTTTGTGAGCAATGGGTTCGATCATGGCTATGAACAAAAAGTACATACATACAAGGTGTGTAAATTAAGTAATGAGACTGATTTTTTTATTCGAATAGAATTATAATTCAGTATTGTCTCCTTCAAAATAACTTTCTTGGGAAGCCACATAGCACTCGAAACTTCCATGGTTCTTCCATTCCTCATAGCAGTACTGGAACTCATATATTGGAATATCCTTCAGCTGGTCGGTTACAGGCGTTTGAATTTTTCTATGGTCCCAAAATGACGTCTCTTGAGGTGATATTTTCATCTCGGGAAGAGAAACAAGTCACAAGGATTCAAGTCTGACGAATAAGGAGGCTGAGGAGCCACAGGAATGTTTTTTACTTGGCTAAAAACGCATTTACTGAAATGGCTGAGTGACAAGGCGCATTGTCGTGATGCAACCACGACAATGATCCAGTTGTTCTTGATGTTTGGTCTCACACGCAAGTATTAATTTACTGTATGGCCTGGAGGCACAACCTCTTTGTGGACAATTCCCTGGCTATCAAAAGAGCAAATCAGCTTGCATTTGCGACTTGCTTATTCTTGCTTTTTTGGACTTGCTTTGACGCTTGGTTTACGGGTCGTATTCAAACACCCAAGTCCCATCACCAGTAATGACACATTCCATAAAATGGGGACCATTTTCAATCGATTCCAAAAAGAAAACGACACCTTTCTCTCCTGATGTCCTTTTGTCTAAATTTAACAATGTGATTCAAATTTAACTCTTCATTAATCATTCTTGTCGTCAACCGATGATCTGAATGCACAAGATCCCGTATTCTATCGACATTTTCATCGGTTCTTGAAGATGAAGGCCTTCCGCTGCATGGTCCATCTTCAATCGACTCTCTTCCTTCTGAGAGAATGCCTTAACCCACCGAAAACCCTGGGTTCTTGAAGAAACACTGTCTCCGTAGGCACGTTGAGGTTTTGCAAAAGTATCCATTGCGCTGTTTCCAAGTCTGAAGTAGAACCTGATGGCACACCGTTGCTCAAAATTAATATCACTCATTTTTAAAACGCACTAGAAGAAACGGATTTACGAAAATAATCACAAAGAACAAACAAATGACTTTAACAAGTTCAAACTTGTACTGAAGGTGCATTACGTGTTAACCTACTGCCCTTCCAAGTCCCGTCTCAGCAGTGTAGATCAGGCGCTACGTTTCTCATTATTTAATTTACACACTTCGTATGTCGTATTATAGTTCGTCATATTTCAATTTTTCGGCATTAACGACAGGTGTAAAAGACATAGGACTTGAAATTTGTCCTTCTGGAAATCAACTTCGCTTGAGTAGAAAATTACTTTTCCCATGCTTTTGTTTTCGAATAGAAATGCAAGCCATGAAGGAAGAAAATTCATTTTCTGAATATGTAAAGTGTCTTTTGTGTGTAAGATAAGGATAAATTTAATTAAGTGACAGTTACTCAGAAATAATATCTATGCAAAGATCAACAAAACCAAAGTAGGCCAACGGTCTTCAAATTTTGCACAAGTGCATACATTTTAATTCTAAGCAATTTCTTAGATGAACTTTTCGCCTATATTGCACAAAAAATGTACTTTGCCTACTTTGAGGACTGATTGAGGACAAAGGAGGGGTTTCGATAAGACCCTTTACCGGCCCCTCTGATTTTTTTTTATTTTAATATTGTGTTTATAGGACTACACTTAAAATTTACAAATATATATAGCATCAGCCAATATTCGCTCTATTTATGTGTTTAAGGTATATGTTTGATTTAGAGTTGGAGAATGAAGTGACAAAATATACTAATTAATATTATAATTGTCGTTTTTTTTTTTGACAAAGCAAACTTATACAAGGTGCAAAAAACATTAGCATATTACGTAGAATCCTCTTCTTCTTGATCTGAAAATCCAGCTGCAGCATCTTGAATACAATGAATAAACTGACTGACTGATGCAACTGCATCGCTAACTCGTTAATGCCCGCGGGGGGATGAGTTCAGCGGGACGTCACGTCAGAACGTTCCCCGATTCTCCGTCGCAACCATCGTTCCTAGACGGCACGGACAACTGAGGCATGCGCAATCGCTGGGGGCGGCACCTAAGCGCGCATTGGCGGAACAGTCCGCGCGTCTTTCAAACACACAAACTCTGCTACCCAGCGCGCTTAACTTAAGCGCGTTTGAACGACGCTGTTCCGCCAATTGCGACTGTTCCGCCAATGCGCGCTTAGGTGCCGCCCCCCGCTATTGCGCATGCGTCAGTTGTCCCTGCCGTCTAGGAACACTGGTTGCAGCGTCTCGTCTATAAATACTAAAAGAAAATCAAGGGCTAAGTTGAAGTTTTGGAAAGAAAATATAGTAAAATCAGTCAATCAATACATTATTGAATATTATCCGAAATTCAATTAATTTATTTTTTACCATGAGCGCAATATAGTAACACGTCAGTGTTTATGTATGTAATAGCTTATGTATTTGTGCACCATATACATATATGAAAATCGCTTTGTTACTCGGTTGCGCTCTATATGAAATAACTAGATAAATATTGCAAAAACTACAAAAAATGACGTATTTTTGTAAAACAATTCAAGTTAAGTGGTTCTTTTCATAAAGATCATATTAAGTAACACAAAAAATATATGTGTTTATGAAAACTTTATATATTTCACATTATAAAAAAAAATATGAATGATCTAGATAATAAACTTTAAAAAATATGATTTAGGGGGGCTGATAAAGGGCCTTCGAAACCCCTCCTTTGACCTCAAAATGTTTTGCGTTCAACTTCATCTGCGGGCACCCAGTGTATTTATTTTTTAATTCTCTCCGCGCCCAAGTGATGCTTAAATGAAGTTGTTAGGTTTCTTATACAGGGTGGTAAAAATTTAAATGCAGAAAATTTAATATCCCATTCTATAAACACTGTATTTAAATTCGGTATTAAATTAAGCTGTACTTACATAACTTGGTTTCTCTACCCTGGAGTTTAATTCTTGGCTACATTCATATAATTCAAATAGTACGAGACCTCTCATTTTACACATACCAGTTCTTAGTTTTTCAAGTAAACTTACTATATCTTCACAAAATTTCTTCTTCACATATAGTAGTTCTGTAGGCAGCTCTGTAAAAGTTTTCAGTACAATTTTACGACAATATTGACTATTCCTTCTCTACAAAATAAGTTCATCTATGGCGATTTATTGGCTACCTAAAAATCTATTCGCACCTTGTTATACGTTGATAAATTTTTTGTTGCACTGACGTAGAATTGGCCCATCCTCAAGTACATGTCAGATTTTAATTTGTCCTTGCGTGCGGTTTAATTTGAGACAATTTTAATGACATTGGAGCTGCAGCTCTGCCAATTTCAAGCATACTTTTAACCGATCTTCTATTGAGGCCATATATTTATTATTTTAATGCAGTATAAAAGGTATGTATGCCAAATATACATTTGGCGTCGAAATCACTATTGTTTAAAAATGTACTTAACATTTTTCAATATAACAGTAGAGTAATAGCACAAGATACGAATGTAAAATAGCATATGACGAATGGTTAACAGATTCAAAAATTATTCATTTTTAATTATGTAGGTATTAATTTAGATGATTTATTTAACTATAAAACTAAAAAGTATTGTTATATATTTTGTTAACGCAAATGTATTATGTTGTCGATGAGTGTATTGGTAACTTCTAAGCCGCAAGAGATACGAGATAAAGCTGATTTCTCCAGATTTTCAAGAAATTTCATCTGTTTCAGAAAAATCCTGATCTGCAACGCCCATTTTTTTCTTTCAAATATCACCTCGTATATTCTTTTAAACAACTCGTATATAACGTACAACTTTTAAGGAGCATCATAATATTTAATTATCTCAATCAAAAGCAAAACTCGACGTATTTTATACGAAAATTGTTATTTTATACGAAAATACACTTTTTCGGTCCTTTAAAGGGCCGGGCTTTGTCGGTCCTGTAGCTCTAAAACAAAAGGTTTTAGAGCATTGTCAATATTTAGACTTTTAATTAGCATAATTACCTAAATCCAGAGTTTCAATAAAATTAAACGGAAAGCAAAAATCGATATATTTTGTGCGGTGTTCTTTCTATATGTACGAGGTGTGTAAATTATTAAGTAATGAGACTAATTTTTTTTTATTCGAATAGAATTACAATTCACTATTGACTCCTTCAAAATAACTTCCTTGGGAAGCCACACAGCGCTAAAGACGGTTCTTCCATTCCTCATGGCAGTGCTGGAACTCATATAATGGAATAGCCTTCAGCTGGTCGGTTCAACGGTTCAATGGTCCCAAAATGACGTTCCTTGAGGTACTTTTTCAATCTCGGGAAGAGAAAAAGTCACAAAGACACAAGTCAAGCGAATAAGGAGGCTGAAGAAACCACAGGAATGTTTTTTACTGGCTAAAAACTAGTTTACTGAAATGGCTGTGTGACAAGGCGCATTATCGTGATGCAATATCCAGTTGTTCTTAATGTATGGTCTCACACGCATGACCCTGAATAGTACTGTAATTCAAATTTAACTCTTCCCCGATCATTCTTGTCGTCAACCAACGATCTGAACGCTCAAGATCCCGTATTCTATCGACATTTTCATCGGTTCTTGAAGATGAAGGCCTTCCGCTGCGTTGTTCATCTTTAGTCAACTCTCTTCCTTCTAAGAATGCCTTAAACCACCAAAAAACCTGGGTTCTTGAAGAAACACTGTCTCGGCGTGTTGAAGTTTTGCAAAAGTATCCGTTGCACTGTGTCCAAGTCTGAAGCAAATCCTGATAGCACACCGTTGCGCAAAATTAATGTCAGTCATTTTTAAAACACACTAGAAAACACTGGTTTACGAAAACAGTCACAAAGAACAAACAACAATGTGACTCTAACAAGTTTAAACTTGTACTGAAGGTGCATTACATGTTAACCTACCGCCCTTCCAAGTCCCGTCTCCGCAGTATTGCTAGATCGGGCGCTACGTTGCCAGTCTCATTACTTAATTTACACACCTCGTATACTTTAATATTTGTATTAATTGTGAAATGAAATATTTGCAGAAAATTTACCTACCTTTCCAAGTAAACCCTTCTGAATGGCCTAAAGTCCACAAAGCTTTGGATTTGATCTCCACAACAATTTGGTTAGTTTCTGGAACTAAATTTAATAATTTCCCGTTTAAGAATTTAAGAACTTCTGGAACGCCATCGTTGTCACAACTTTTCAACGCTGAACCCAAGATCATCATAAATTCTCCGACTTGGGCTCCCGCCATTACGTTTTTGCAATCCTCGCATGTCCAGTCACATTCCATTTTTAAAGGATTCACCGGAATAACTTTTCCTTTACATTTTTTGCAATAAATCGAGCTCATGTACGTACCAAATTCGGTTGGATCACAGCATCGCGCACATTTACAAAAAAAATGTTTGGTTTTTAGCAACTTATATAATCTAACAGGTGTCCCCCAAATTATCCTTGTATACGAATGAAAAATTTCACATCCTTTCGGTATGAAAACAGACGCTCTGACGACCATTCTTCGTTTGTCGTCGTAAACGTGCATAGTATTTGGAAAACAGCGATGGTTTGCAAGGCTCCCAAGAGGATATAGCCCTGAAAAAAAAAAATGTTAATCTGAATTAGTTTATATTTAGTAAGAGTTTTAAATGTTATTTAAATTTCAATAATTTACTATTCCCAACTCCAGGGTACCCATTTTTTTCCAAATAAACTCTTAAAAAATAACAGAGGCACACAAAAAAAGACGAGTGCTAGAAAGCAGATATATGTACGTATGTATGTATTTTCATGCATTTTGACCTACTAAACACGAATCCGATGTCCGTTTTGCCCGATTGGCTCTTGTATTTTTCATAACTTCAAAAAAAACCCTTAAAAACGTCCGAAAAATCTCAAATAAGGAAATAAAAAGCTTAAATGAGCTGACCACCGTTTCCATAATTATTTTGAGGCGCTGAGGTCATAATTGGCCTATCAGTTAGGAATTCTGACATAACCTCAAAAGAACTCTCAAAAATGCGTGAAAAATCCCAAACAAGTAAATAAAGAAGTTAAATGAGCTGATTACTATATCTATACGTAATTTGAGGCGATGAATATGAGGTCAGAATTAGTCGATCAGTAATGAATTTCGACATAACCTCAAATAACACCTAAAAATGCCCAAATATCCAAAATAGATAAATTACAAGCTTTAACCAAAAATTTTAAACCTATCATAAGCTGAGACAAGAACTTTAAACCAAAAACTTAAACCTATTATAAATTAAGACAAGAACTATTAAAGTTTAGAGTTCTTTATGTAAAGTTCCTGTCTTATAATATGTTACATTTAGAATTATTGCCTTAAGTTTTGTTAGATCTAGAGAAATACTTTCATCAAAAGTTCTGACAAGTTATGAACATCTCTGCAGTCATTTTGACATCAATCATTCATCATAGTTACTCGGTCTATTGTAGGTTAATTAAAAAATACATATCTACTAAACCAGCATGAAGTGGAGTTCATCGAAAGGCAGAAGATCCACTCACCTAGAAATATTTTCACTGCTAATAGGAGAATATAAAATTCTACTAGTCGCAATAATAATAATAAACATACATCTATACACAATAATTGGTCTTATATTATATAATAATAATAATAATAATACTCACCCTATAATTACTCCGAAGAGTAACCCCAGAGGTCCTCTCAGGGATCTGTGCGGGGGAAGGGGTGGCTATTATTATTATTTGCCATGGCGCACTGGGAGCGACTTAAGATTATTTCGGTAACGCATTTGCTTTACAGTTCTGAGGAAACCCAGAAAACTCAGAACATTACCAAATCTAGGGCATGTGCGGTTGGATTGGCATCTATGCATCCACACCTAGTGTATTAGTGGTTGCATATCAAACCCTGACGGAGAAAGCGAGACAATTAAAAATCGCCACCCCAGCCAGGATTCGAACAACGCGCACAGAGGTATCGCGACTGGAAAGGCGGCGCTTTAACCCACTCGGCTACCCGTGCCCCTAAATTATAACCACAACATAAGATGCAAGCTGCAATAGCCCGCTGGCAATAAACTCCTAAACGCATATCTCCACATATAATGAGCCATACAAAAAAAAAATATCATCAAAGTTGGCCGAGAAAAAAAATACGTATTTCTACTCTCAATCTTAAGTTTATAACTTTCTGTAACTGTCAATTATTGTTATTTAATTGTCAAATTATGTGACAGCCATTATTTATTTTACAATTGTGACATCCTGTCCTTGTCAAAAGTTTGACAACAACAAAGTTTCGCTTCCGCAACCGCAACCGTTATTTCCATCTCTCTCGTTCGTAGGCAGATTTGATGACATTATTTGTGAATGGCTCATTATTATGTACCTCTATATTTCCGGTGAAAAAAGCCAGCATACATACATAGGCACTACATCCGGCAATAAATACGATGCAGGCCAATATCATAGATCATAATCTGGACTGATTCCAAATTATTCACTGGGTAAAAAAATCTAGTATAACAGCACAGCATTACATACACATTAGAAAAAAAAATGTTTGTTTTTTTTTACTTCACTTTATTTGCCGATAGTTCGTGTGAAAAGCTATTTTCCAAAAGTCCATGCATATATTATTTTTCACACATCTTCAAATAACTTAAAACGAGATATACCTGCTCCAGATGCCTAACTGTTTGCTTTGAAAAAAATGTCACAAAACTAATTTAGGTCAAACTTGAACAGCTAATAGAAATACAACTAATTTTAATCTTAAGCATATAGTATAATAATATGTATGTAGATTTTTTTAGTGAAAAATTTAAGTACTTTTAAAACGGTTTTTAAAATTTTTTAATATTCCAGTATTATTGTCAATATTTTACGAGTTTCTTATCTCACTTCTATTTACTGTGCTAATTAGCTAACTTCTATTAGCTGTGTAATTACACAGGACCACAAAAAATGTTTTTTTCATGTGCGGAATACTACACTATGCCTACTATATGTTTTTTGGGTCGCTGATTACGAATCCGGGCTTACTTTTGCTTGATCAGCTAACCTAACCTCAAAAAAACGCTCAAAAACTAAAAAAACTCGAGTTCATAAATTGAATAGCACACGGGACCTGAATTTTTAAACTTGATAGCCCCTTCAACTAAACTCTTGCATCTCAAAATCTCCGAATCCAAATTTTCAAACTCCTAGCCTCTTAACCTAACCTCAAAAACCCCCAAAAACTCAAAAAAATGAGTCTAAAAACTTAACAGCACACTTGACCTGCATTTTTTAAACTTGATAGCCCCTTCAACTAAACTCTTGCATCTCAAAATCTCCGAATCCAAATTTTCAAACTCCTAGCCTCTTACCTAACCTCAAAAACCCCCAAAAACTAAAAAAAGCGAGACTAAAAACTCAACAGCACACTTCACCTGAATTTTTACACTTGAAAGCCCTTTTAACTGAACTCTGGAACATAAAAATCTCCGAATCCAAATCTTCAAACCCTTAAAACTAAACCCCCAAAAACTAAGAAAAACTCAACACCACACTGGACCTAAATATTGTAAAACAATAGACTTTTCAATTTATGTCTTTAACTGATGCAAAACGAAGCCTTTGCCAAACACTAACCCATAGCCTCTTGTACTTGAATGATGTTGATAATATGTATTTTCAGTCCTGAAGAAGTGGTACCTCCATGTGGTCCAGGATGGGTAACGCTAAATCCACTTCAGCATATTACTGTTTTCAGGGTGGTGAAATTTCAGATTTTAGAGGTACTTTTTCATAACGTCTCTAGTTACTGGCGAAGCAATATATCCTATTCACCAATTTATCGCTAGAAACGACGACTGAAGATACATATCATCATCATTCAAGGACAATAGGCTATGGATTAGTGTTTTGAAGGCTTCGTTTTGCATCAGTTAAAAAGACATAAATTGAAAAGTCTATTGTTTTACAATATTTAGGTCCAGTGTGCTGTGGCGTTTTTAGACTCATTTTTCTTAGTTTTTGGGGGTTTAGTTTTAGAGGTTTAAAGATTTGGATTCGGAGATTTTGATGTTCGAGAGTTCAATTAAAAGGGCTATCAAGTTTAAAAATTCAGGTGAAGTGTGCTGTTGAGTTTTTAGACTCGTTTTTTTAGTTTTTGGGGGTTTTGAGGTTAGGTTAAGAAGCTAGGAGTTTGAAAATTTGGATTCGGAGATTTTGAGATGCAAGAGTTCAGCTGAAGGGGCCATCAAGTTTAAAAATTCAGGTCCCATGTGCTATTCAATTTATGAACTCGATATTTTGAGTTTTTGAGCGTTTTTTTTGAGGTTGGGTTAGCTGATCAAGCAAAAGTAAGCCCGGATTCGTAATCAGCGACCCAAAAAACATATTGTAGGCATAGTGTATTATTCCGCACATCAAAAAAAAATTTGTGATCCTGTGTTATAATAGTCCATGTCCCGAAGAATATTTCAAGTGCATGTTTTGTGATAGAAAAAAAATAATTGATTCCAATGCAGAATTTCCTCAGGAATACAGGAAAAATAGTTTTGATGCGATTAAAAGTCGGGAACATTTGTTTATTTAACAATTTATAAAAAAAATAGCATTTTTTTTGTTATTTTGATTATATCTTTGCTTCTAGAGCTCGTAGGCAACTTTTTTACTGCCACCAACTTTTTCGTCATCAAATTTCCTACAAGATAGGCCATTTTGCAAATTGCATTATGCTAATTGCAATGTGTTCACCAAGGCCAAATTACGACATATTATGGCGTACTTTTTTGCAATGAGACCTCAAAGTTTCACTTTAAAAAATTAATTTACAAAAAACGAAGCAATATTTTGCAAATCCGTAAAGCGTTTTTTGTTAAGTTAGTTGAGAGCTATAAATTCTCCATGTAACATCAAAATTGCAGAGTTTGTTTTACGTTACTCTAAAGATTTTCGATAAAAAAATTTTTTTGCGATTTTTGGCAATTTTTTTATAATAAACGATGAAAAATCGATTTGCAAAAAGGTCTAGAAGCAAAGATATAAACAAAAAACAAAAAAAATTGCAATTTTTTTATAAATTGTTAAATAAAATTCCCGACTTTTTTCCCGAATCCCATCAAAACTATTTTTCCCGTATTCCTGGGGAAATTCTGCATTGGAATCAGTTTTTTTTTTCTACCAGAAAACACGCACTCAAATCGTATTTTTTTTTTTGAGCTTCGGGACATGGACTATAAGTATTTCGCATCAAAATACGCGCAAAATAAGTATATCACATCAATACCCGTCTGCAATGCTTTTCGGCTTTCGACCTGTTTGTATCCCGAATTTTTAAAATTTTTACAGGGATAATTTAGTGTTTCTGAAGTTTCAAAACATGCTGTCAAAAAAAAATAAAATAAAAATGTAGCATCTGTTAATATTTCGACATAATACGTTATATTGTTATCAGGAGAACAATGGAATTAAACGAACAAAATACGGGGTGTTTCTTAAAAAAATAATGTTAAACAGCTACTACATTTTTGTTTGAATTTCTATCAGTTTTTCTGGTCAAGAAAACAATGAAGAGAAGTCTTACGAATTCTCACGAATCCACCATGTATATGTATGTAAGAAAATATTAGGAATTGAAACAATTCTGGCTCTTAATACCAAGTAGATCTACAATTTGGTTACCAGTTCAGAGAAAGCCCATTGTAAAAATAAGAATGTATTATATAAAAATAGTCTTTTTTTAAGATATTATTCTAATATGTAAAATGTTATTTCATTCCATTATTGTTAAAAGTAATAGTTACATTTTACGCTAGTAATAAAAATAGATATATTCAAATCTAAAAAAAAAGTAATACTGATAAAGATCATAAGCCTACAAAAGTCATATTGGTCACATAAGTCACAATTTTGGTCACAAAACGCATATGCATAGGTCATGAAAGTCAAATAGATCATGAAAGTCATGAGGGTCATGTGGGTCATAAATGGCACAAAGTTCATACAGGTAATAAAGGCCACATTAGTGATTTAAACTAAAATATAAAAGTTAAAATATAAACTAATGTTTTAGACATTTAGTCTAATTAATGATGGAAAAATAGATATGTGGAGGTTGTGATTAAGGAATCACAACCTCGGCACAAGGCAGCGGATTTAAAAATATTCTACAGCGTTACATTTAATATTTAAATGCATCAAAAAAATACATCCTCAAGCAACCTGGTCATTGAGCAAGCCATTTTCGGCCCCCGAAAATGACCTGCGCTGCTTTACCTGCTTCTCCTGTCGATAAAAACCTTAGGCCGTCTCTGGCCGTTGACGACTACACCTCTGATGATGAAGTTATAATGTAAATTTTCAAAAATAGATTCCAGTTTCTAAAATTATAAACATATTCTTAAAAATAGCATCAGTGTATTTAAAATAAATTATACACATATGTATACCTACAACTGATGAACATCGGTTCTCTCATAACTACATATTTCGAGAATTCATATGTATCGACTGAATAATTTTTCATTTGAAGACGATATCGATATCTTAAAAATATCGATATCGATAACTTGAAAAAAATAACATGGATGTAATATCCTTAAATTATATTATGTAATATATTAACGAGATGTGTCGTTTTATAAGTTTTGAGGTAAAAGAAATCCATTATCACATCATTTATCAAGTCCCTACATTTATTTTTATTACATATCCATTTTCATACATAGGCAATAAAAGTCATATAAGACATAAAGAGTATGGGTCATTTACGAGGTGTGTAAATTAAGTAATGAGAATGGCAATGATTTTTTAAAAAAATTTTATTCGAATAGAATTAAAATTCAGTATTGTCTCCTTCAAAATAACTTTCTTGGGAAGCCACACAGCGCTGGAGACGGTTCTTCCATCCCTTGCTAATAGTGCTGGAACTCATATACTGTATTATTTACTCGCAAAGAGAAAAAAGTCACAAGGACTCAAGTCAGGCGAATAAGGAGGCTGAACAGCCACAAGAACGTTTTTACTGGCTAAAAACTCGTTTACTGAAATGGGTGTGTGACAATGGCGCATTGTCGTGATGCAACATTCAGTTGTTTTTGATGTTTGGTCTCACACGCATGACCCTTTGTCGAAATTTTCAAGAACCTCTCTGTAAAAGTATTGATTTACTGTTTGGCCTGGAGGCGCACTCTTTTGTGGACAATTCCCTGGCTATCAAAAAAGCAAATCAGCATGCATTTGATCTACGACTTGCTCATACTTGTTTTTTTAGGTCTTGGAGAGCTTGAAGTGTGCCATTCGATGCTTTGGCGCTTGGTTTCCGGGTCGTACTTAAACACCCAAGTCTCATTACCAGTAATGACACGTTCCATAAAATGGGGATTATTTTCAATCGATTCCAAAAAGTCTAGACATGATGATGATCTTTCTCTCCTGACGTCTTTTTTGTTCCTGCGAAAAGTTTTTTGGAACTATTTTCACGCAGATTTTTTCTCATCTTCGTTCATCTCAAAATTTGATGAACAGTGGTGTTAGCGATTTTTCAGTGGTGTTAGTGATTTTTCAAATAATAATATAAGCAAACTTTGTTAGCATTGTTTTATTCTATATCCATGATAAGAAATATAATTATGCTATTTCCAACTCAAATTCATTAGGTAGTAGAAATAATATCGTTTTGTTCTATCTCCAAATAGATTTGTATTAATTAAAATAGTAATAATAGTCGGATCTCTCACGAACTAATAAATTTTGAAAACATCATAATGCCTCTTTAACTGGTAAAACAATTTTCCATAAGAATATTTAGATGAACAAGGAATCGCTTAAATGTAACTTTGAACAGCTTTTTCATGTTAAGGTTTAAGGAGATAGAACAAACCAATTCTCAGTCGACGTAATGCCTACTTTCTGATTACATAATATACTAATTATCCATTAAATAACCTTAGGTTACTATATATATATTTCGTAGTAATATTTACATTGCCCCGTAGACGAGACTGACACCTCATTAATTAAGCGACTGTCGTCCATTACCATTTAGTTAATTATTCACACGTTTTCGTCGGGTCGTAAAGAAGGCTTGAAATATTGCTTATTGCATAAACGAAACTAAAAATGCTTTAGTAATAAAAAAGGTCTAAAAATACAGTTGTATTTGTTTTGCTAGTTTAACTGGAACTTTCTACAGTTCTGGTTTTAATATTTCCTACTACTCCTGATCCCACGTTTATAGCCCACAGGGAAATCGTGACTCCCACCCATATACCACGCCGAGTGGGAACTATAACTGACGATGAAAATTATCAATTAAATATTAGCCAAAAAAATACACAAAATGTAGATTTTACTGGGATAATATTGGATTTGGTTATACAAATAATTGATATGTTAAAAAAAAATAACTCATTTGATATGCAACAATCAGAGCTTAGAAATATAATTCAGTATAGGTTACAAAATAGTGAAAATCTGTCAAATTCGCACAGATAAATAACATAATTAACTTATGTCAATGGAACTGCAGATCTGCGGTTTCCAACAAAAATAATTTAGAGCATCTACTTCACCATCATAAAATATCAATTGCATTACTTTCTGAAACATGGTTTAAACCTCACGCATACTACAATTTTCAAGGATATAATTGTGCTAGATTAGACAGAGATGACGGAAAAGGCGGCGTAGCAGTATTACTTAAACACGGTATAGTATATCGCGATACTCCGCTTCCAGATAGTACAAATATTGCAGCTAAGTGTGTGAGTGTTGGGTTGGGTAATGGTAAAAAAAATTTCAATTGTATCTGTTTACATAACGCCAAAAACTAAAGTAACTTTAAACCAATGGAACCGTTTCTTTGCAAGCATACCACAACCTTGTATAGTAGCTGGCGATTTTAATGCTCATCACCGTGCTTGGGGGTGCGAAGTGGAGGATACATATGGGAAAACATTATTAGAAGCAATGGAAGATGCAAATCTAATATACTTAAATAATGGACAACCCACACTGGTAACAGGTATTGACAGGAAAAAAAGTGCAATCGATTTAACACTCTGCTCTCCAGAATTGTCACATCTGTTAGATTGGCAAGTGGATATAGACCCACACGGATCTAACCATCTACCCATAATTATAAAATCACAGCTCACAGTGACTCAACCGATTATAAAAAGCCACAAAATATGGAATATCCGTAAAGCAGATTGGACCAAGTATTATTCCAGCATGGAAAATGACAGAAGGCCTCAAAACAGGGAATACTCCGATCTTATCGCTACGATAAATGACTCAGCACATGAGTCAATTCCAAAAATAAAAAATGTGGACATCAACCAACATAAACCAAAAGCTTGGTGGAACGAAAAATGCGACACGGCAGTAAAAAACAGAAAAGTTTATTATATAAAGTTTAAAGAAGACCCAAATTTAAACAACCTGCTAAATTACAAAAAATACGACGCCCTGGCGAAAAAAATCATTAACGAAACCAAGAGAGAAAGTTGGAGAAACTATTGTTCCAGTCTCAACAAAAATGTACCTTTAAAAGAAGTCTGGTCAAATTTAAACAAATTTAAAAATAGGAAAAAAGAAAACTATATTCCACTAGAAGAAACGGAATGGTTAGACATCTTTCATGCCAAACTAGCACCGCCTTGGGTAAATGGTCCAGAAAACTCGAATTCAAGACAAGAGAATTCAAGTTCATACTTGGAAAAACCGTTCACAATGAACGAATTAAAAAGAGCCCTCCAAGCCACTAAGGATACCTCGCCGGGAATGGACAATATCCACTACTCAATGTTAACACATATGCCTCCATTAGCAAAACAACATCTTCTTAACATATACAATGACATATGGAGCCAAAAAATGTCAATTCCTTTAGACTGGCAAAATTACTTGGTAATACCTATACTAAAACCGGGTAAACCAAAAAATGAAGCAAATTCATATAGGCCTATTGCATTGGAATCATGTATCATGAAAGTATATGAAAAAATGATCAAAACCCGACTTCAACACTTTTTAGAACACCACAACATGTTGCCAGACAATCAATACGCATTTCGACAAGGCAGATCTACACAAGAAGTGTCAGCTATACTCTCCACGGATATACAGCTAGCTCTAACGAAAAACAACTCCACCACAGCACTTTTTCTTGACATTAAAGGAGCTTACGATAACGTACAACTAAATATTCTATCAGACAAATTAACCAAAATAGGACTGTCCAACCAAGTAACAGAAAATATCTTGAAGCTATACAAACATCGGCAAGTATACTTGAAAGTCAACGAAAAAATCTATGGACCCCGAGAAACTTCTATAGGACTGCCACAAGGTAATATATTAAGTCCGTTATTATTCATAATCTACACTTCAGACTTTACATCGCACTTGAGTCCCGACATAAAAGTCTTACAATTTGCCGACGACTTCTGTATATATTACGAGAATAAGGCAATTGATGACACTATAAGTGCACTTTCAACAGCAGCCACAAGTATCCAAAATTGGGCAATAAAAACAGGATTCACGATATCGGACGGAAAGTCAGTGGTTTGTACATTTACCAGAAGACGATTCAAACCTCCAAATAAAATAAAAATGGGACCATATGAAATACCATACAAAACATCAGTAAAGTACCTAGGGATTACATTTGACAAACAGCTAACATGGAAAGAGCACATTAGTAACTTAAGTGGTAAATGCGAAAACGCAATAAATATCCTAAAAGTTTTTTGCAAGCACAAATGGGGTGCAGACCCTAACGTTGCCCTAATTTTTTATAAAAGTCTTATCAGATCTATCCTGGACTTTGGATGCTTAGTATATGGTAGTGCCACACCCACAACACTCCATAAAATAGAAATTATAAAAAATAAAAGCCTACGCATATGCCTTGGTTTATTAAGAAGCACCCCCACTAATACAATTGAAGTAGAATGCGCAGAACCACCACTAGATTTAAGAAGGCAGTACCTAAGTGAAAAATTTATTACAAAAAATGTTTGCGAGAAATAGTCCAATTCTAACTAATCTGCATGACGTAGCTATCTTGGGATTAACATCATCTTACTGGAAGAAAAAAACAACTCCGCCCTTGGCCGACAGCTACTTAAATGTATTACAGTACAACCAGCAGATAAATAAAAGGAATAATATGCCATGCTTTGTTGCAGATTATGACGTCTACGAAAACAAAGTCGAGACACTCTATTTTGATACCAAAAATATCCCAGAGATACAGATAAACAGTGTGTTTGAACATCAGTTAGAGAATACCTGGAAGAACTACCAACATATATACACCGATGGATCGAAAATAATCAACGAAGTAGGCTGTGCCTACTATCACTCAAACGATAACGTATCAAAACAATACAAACTCCCAAAAGAAGCATCCATTTATACAGCAGAACTGATAGCAATTGAAAAAGCTATGGAATATATAAATTTTTACACAAGATCAAATAATTTTATCATATTCACTGACAGCAAAAGTTCTGTAGACAAATTAAGAAATGTGCAAATATCAGCTAACCTCACTACACCAATCACTAACATCCTTAACCTTCACAGAAAGATAAGGTCCCAAAATAAAAAAAGTAGTCATAATGTGGATCAAGGGGCATGTGGGCATTCGCGACAACGAAATAGTTGACAGCCTCGCCAAATCTGCTATAAACAGTAGGGAATACATCCAAAGTAACATACTACCAGCGTCAGACTTCACCAATATATACAAAACAAAACTACATGAAACTTGGCAACATAGATACAACGGGAGTCAAAAAGGAGAGAGATATAGACAGATACAGCCCACGATACAGAAAAAACCTTGGTTTTTTCAAATCCACGATCGACAATTAATAAGAACATTGTGCAGAATCAGAACAAAACATGCACTGTATGAAGCACACAAATTTAGGATAGGGTTATCCGACACACCGGATTGCACATGTGGAGAAATTGCAGACCTGCAGCACATAATACTCGAGTGCCCCCAACACCGACAGCAAACCAATACATTTTATATAGAACTTAAGAAATTAGGAGTCAAATTCCCGATAAACTTAGACAGTTTGTTATGCTCAAACAATTTACACATTTTTCAAGCAATGTATAAGTTTATAAAGTCCATAGGGTTAGAATTATAATTAAAATCAGAATGTAGAGATAAGTATTAATTGTATTGTACAATTGTTAAGCAAATGTTATAATGTAGAGGAAAAAAAAAATTAAAACCATAATAAACAAAAAAGACAGGAAAATAATAGGAATAGTAAAAACAAAAAAAAAAAAAATTAAACCAAACCTAAGTAGCATCATGTATTGTTGTGCTAATGTTATAATGTGGAATAAAAAAAAAAAAAAAAAAAGGAAAACAAAAAAAAAAAAAAAAAAAAACAAAAAAAAAAAAAAAAAAAAACAAAAAAAAAATTAAAAATTAATAAAAAAAAATACAGGAATATAATAGGAATAGAAAAAATCAAACTAGATATAAGTAGCATAATGTAATCAAATTTTGAAATATTGTTAAATTGTAAAATAGGCTGGCTAATTGGTATAACCAAAGCCATTCCCCCAACACACACACACACACAATATTTCCTACAATTTTTGATAATGTGTTGATATGTACCCATATAAGACTGTTATTACAGATTTAGTCCTGTTGCACAATTGGGCTAACCACAACCATAACCATAAGCATAACTGTAATTTTTATGTTTTGTCCACAACAAATCTGCGTATAAATCGTGTGAATTTTAAAACGCCCGCATAGAGGATTTAGTTTAGCCAATTTCACTAAATTAAACACTTTGAACAAAAAACAAAAACGATACTGGAATTAGAAGAAATTATGGACATCGAATTGTTAACTAATATTGTAGTAATTTAGTATTAATTACTGTTAATTACTACTGTATTTAGAGTAACCCTTAACCCATATTTCACGAGAGTGCGGACACAATATTGGTAGAAAAGCGTAATTTTAAACGTAAAGATAAAATAATTTCATCTTTATGTTTACGGTTAATGATGATTGAAGGTCATTCTTAATGCTAATGTTAATTGAATTAGTTGTAGACAAAAACATTATTTTCATATACGTCATCTTTGTGGTTGTGGTTAATTTTACGTTTATGTTAATTGTGCAAGGGGCCTTATATGCTGCAACATATATATTGATCTCAAATTATCCGTATTTTGTATAACTGCTGTTTCTGTTGTCCTCAAATAGAAATGTTGGTCTTGGAAATTTGATTTTTCCCCCATCACGCTTTTTCCAAATGGGATATTGCCATTTATTAAGTGGGTTTTACATAATATGTGGGTACAATATTAGATCAGTTTGGCTGGAACAGGCAAAAACCCTAACAGAAACTGAATATTCTGAATAATGATACAACTAGTTAGAAAATCTAGATCTAAACAAATATACATTTTTTAAAGTTTTATATTTTTTTTGTTTTTTTTTTTTAATACCGGGTGATTCTCGAAAGTAATGCGCTACTTTCCTATACATTTTTTTTTATTTTCAGAGGTATACTAATAAAATTTTAGAAATGAATATTAGATATATTTATTTTCACTTGTTTTAACTGTAATAATTGCCATTATAAGAGTAATGAAACGCATATAATGCAGATAAAAAACTATGTGCCACTGTGACCTTTATGAAATATGTTATAAAAATATTACTACAAAATACCATTATTTTTTTAGAATATAGAAAAACATCTTACAGAAAAAATACAACTATTCGCGCTAAGGTTAAGGTGATGATAACTAACGATAGCTAACAATAAAATGATCATTCGTGCAAAAATGTTGACTTTTTTTACAAAAAAACTCACTTGACCTATTTTGCACGATTTTACATTTCAACTGAGTTTGTAGCATCCGTTAAACTATGTTAAGCATAGTTTTCCATTACTAATATAAAATACTGCTTTATTTTTAGAAAAATTCGGAAGAAAAATCTGCAGAACAAGCTTGGAGTTTGTAACTTATAGAAATAATTTATGGAAAACAGCTACTTAAATGTTTTTTTTTGAATTAAGGTCTGCTTAAAATTAAATAGAACATCTCCTATGTACGGCGTATATTTTTAAATTCTCCACCAAATTAAAATTAAAATAGCCAGGTACAACATTTAGCAAAAAAAAAAAACAAAGATCGCCAGAGACAAACAAAAACAAAACACGTCAACTTTTATTTGAAAATTTTCCTATAAAGCATATGGTTAATAATATATAATTATTCCAAACTTTTGTCGGACCCTGTAAATAATATTATATGTTATTTATATTGACAATATATTTCAATATATTTTGCGTTTTACTAACGAATATGTGTATGAATATGGAAAAATAACGAACCAAAAAACGTACTGCACCTTGCATGTGAGATACAAACATATACGAGTATCCTAAAACAGCATATTTCATCCAATGTTCCTAGACGGCAGGGACAACTGACGCATGCGCAATAGTGGGGGCACCTAAGCGCGCATTGGCGGAACAGTTCGCGCGTCATCAAACGCACAAACTCTGCTACCAAGCGCGCTTACATAAGTTCTGCTACCCGCGGACTGTTTTTTTCCTTCTTCTGGGAGCCGTCCTTTTCGCCGGATTGCACTGCAGCCTCTTGGGCTTATTGTGCGCAACCTCCCATCCTTCTCACACCACCCATTCCAGTAGCCGGGTCCCGTGTACAAGCTTGTATTGCTTCCCCGCCGGCTGGGTGCTGTAATCTTCTGGACAAAGATTGGGGTGTCCATATACAGCCTGCCTTTTGCGATCTAAGGTCTCGCAATCACACAGTATGTGGTGTGCTGTTTCCGTTTCCCTGTTGCAGAGTCTGCATTTCAGTTCTCCGTTGTACAGCCCCATTCTGTGTAGGTGTCCTTTGAGGGCGCAATGTCCTGTTAGGAGGCCCACAACAGCTCTTATCTGAATCCTATTCTTACTACTATTTTTAATAGTTCCTCAGTTCTTTCCTCACATGTTCCTTTAAAAAACATTTTTCCGTGTCTTTGCCTGGATATAGAGTTCCAGTATCCATTTTGTCGATTTCTGACCCATTCTCCTATTTGACCCCTTACTATACTCTTTGGTACTCCCAGGGCCGGTTCTGGGCCAGTGAATGGAGTAGACGATCCTTTTCTCGCTAACTCGTCTGCTTTTTCGTTGCCTTCGATTCCTGTATGTCCTGGTACCCATATCAAAGTTACTTTGTTGTGGTCTGCCAGTCGTGTCAGTTCTCTTTGACATTCCCATACCAGCCTTGACGTCGCCTGTGGGTTTGTAATTGCCTTTAGGGCAGCCTGGCTGTCCGAAAATATATCGATCCTCTTATTTGTGTAAGACCTCGTTATATTTTTCTTTAGCACAGTGCAGTATTGCATATATCTCCGCCTGAAATACAGAGGTATATTTTCCAAGTGGAATACTGTACTGTAGCTTTTCCGTTTCGTTGTAAATGAGAGCACCAGTTCCCTGCTGAGTCTTTGACCCGTCTGTGTACCAGGTTACTGTCTCAGTTCTGTTCCTGTTGTTGTTTACTTTCCATTTCTCTCGGTCAATTATTTCCATCCCGAAGTTTTTGTTGTGTGTGAATTCAGGAGTCATGTGGTCTTTTCTCATCTCTAAGATGTTTCCACCCACTAGACTTTTGATTCTGTTGTGCCCCAGGTCTTCGTAGATACCACTTGGTAGTTCATGTAGCCTGAAAAAATCCCATTCTTGCCTCCCCCATAATCCCGCGGACTGTTCCGCCAATGCTGGCTTAGGTGCCGCCCCCGCTATTGCGCATGCGTCAATTGTCGTGTCAATTGTCCCTGCCGTCTAGGAACACTGATTTCATTTCGTCACCATTTGACCTCGTAGAGGTCAAACGGTCAATGGTTAAGGGTTGTGCCCATGGAGATTGAGGTGTCATTAGATACAACATATCAAAAATTCAGCCAATTTTACCGAAACCCAATTTCTATAAGGAAAGTGCGCGGTCCTTTTAAAATATACACAACAGCACATGGAGTGGGACAATAAAATATACTTAGTATATTAGGTAATATCGATTTAAACTAGATATCTCCGAAAATAAACTAGAATAGGGAATATTAAATATGTACATAAGCTTTTTCTTTTAAAACAGTCCTACAAAATAAATCACAGTTCATAAAAAACTGCCAAGCGATATTTTTCAAAATAAATAACGAGAAAACATAAAAAGTCTTAATTTTTGCTTGAATCTTCGTATTTAGGCTCCGTGAATACAAACAATTTTTCAGTATCACATTTTTCTGTTTTAAAAATATCTAATGTTATTTTGTAGCGACCGAAAATCCAAGTTGATAGAGCTAATCTGTTTGACTCTTGGTTGGTTAATATTACCTACAGCAGAGACTAATGGCATAGTCAGTTTTTGAAAAAAATGTATAATAAAAAATTCTCATTTGGCGCAGACATTTTGGCGGATATTTGTAAAATATTTACTGTAAATTTAGATATAAAAAACATTTATTTTAACAATAAAAATTTCTGCACGTTAGAAGATGTCCCGCATCGTTAAACGTGTTATTTGTAGGTATAACTTGCAAAACCACTTACCTCTTAAGCTTGATTGACTACTCTCATTTCCAATTATAACTTCAAAAGCATTGGCATCCAATACGGAACAAACAATTCTCATGAAAACCTCATCGTCTTCCTTTATTTCGCACCTCAATTCGTTTATAAGCAAATCAACTTCGTAACCATGATGCTGCCCCTTATGGGATTTTAAGAGCCGCACAACTTCCTTATTTTCCTCGCTGAGAAGTAGCGACCTAATTGGAGCCAAACATTTCAGTAACTTATTTGAATCACCCTCGCTGGTGTCAGAGCTTCTTATTTGCCTTATTAGTTTACATTCTCTATTATGTTGAAACGAATTCTGACACTCTTCAGAACACACTGGTAAGCCGCAATTATTTTTACAGTTTTTTAGATCGTTCCTCGTGAAGCAACTTACACATATTTTCGGGGTATTTAGTGCACATCGGGGTCCCAAAATCACTGGGGCGTCGAGAAATATTACCTCTCCCGCGTCTATATCGCGTTTTGCGACCACACCGAACCCTCCTAAAGCAGATTCAATTATTTCCCAGGGTGCGTCTTCGGAGAATAAATCGTTTCTTTTTAAATAGTCATTTACCACGTGGCGTAAATTTCTCACCGTTCGTGTATTCATGCTGGTTTAAGTACGGTAATCCTAATCACTAATCCGAACCGAAGAAGCCGGTCACCTAGCGCTAATTGTCGATATTTTTGTTGGCCTTTCGCGAACACTTACTCTGCGCGCAAAAAATAGTGATAAATAAAAATCTTTAATTAGAAGTGTAGGTACACCGAGTTTCAACTTAGGTCGAGAGATAGTATGCAGCCTCGAACTTATCTGTTTGTATGACGACACGAATTATTTGTTACACCTTCTCCTGTTTAAAATTATACTCTAGAAAATATGTTGTTTTCATTTTTACAAGAAGCATATTTTTAGAGGAACCGAATGTATCGATATATGTATGTCGGTTAATATACAGGTGCTTCACGGTGAGTGGCCTATTAAACGTTTTGAGAAAGCTATACGAGGTGTGTAAATTAAGTAATGGTTTTTTAATTTTTATTTTATTCGAATAGAATTACAATTCAGGATTGTCTCCTTCAAAATAACTTCCTTTGTGGGAAGCCACACAGTGGTAGAGACGGTTCTTCCATTTATCATAGCAGTGCTGGAACTCATACACTGGAATAGCCTTCAGCTGGTCGGTTCCAGCCGTTTGAATGTTTTCTATAGTCCCAAAATGACGTGTCTTGAGGTGATTTTTCAATCTCGGGAAGAGAAAAAAATTACAAGGACTCAAGTCAGGCGAATAAGGAGGCTGAGGAGCCACAGGAATGTTTTTACTGGCTAAAAACTTGTTTACTGAAATGGCCCAGATTTTTCTCATTCCCAATTCGTTAATCAAAATCTGATGAACAGTGGTGCGATTCAAATTTAACTCATCCCCGATCATTCTTGTCGTCAACCGACGTTCTGAACACAAAAAGATCCCGTATTCTATCGACATTTTCATCGATTCTTGAAGATGAAAGCCTTCCGCTTAAATCGACTTTCTTCCTTCTGAGAATGCCTTAAGGGGGTAGCACCACTCTTTTTTTGGCTTAAAATGTATTTTAGGAGCATAAAAATCACATGCAATTGGTCTTATAACGAAAAAAGTTTGATTCTCGATTTTATCGCAGCACTTCTGAGCGCGTCGAGCGTGATGCGACTGTGTTCGGATTTGCTGCTTTTATACTGCTTTAACCATTCAAAATAATAAGTGGCCCTATTACCAACAGAGTAAAAGGTCTTTCGGGTGCCTCAGAAG
Source organism: Aromia moschata (assembly GCA_029963805.1). Taxonomy (NCBI): domain Eukaryota; kingdom Metazoa; phylum Arthropoda; class Insecta; order Coleoptera; family Cerambycidae; genus Aromia; species Aromia moschata. Next base: position 65,502 of record JAPWTK010000827.1, on the reverse strand, counting down.
TCCAACAGGGTGTGCAAATATTCCAGGCATTGCAGATTAAAGGTAAAATAAAATTTTCAAGAATATTAATAAAACTTTCAAGAAATGCTTGCAAAATTTTAAAAATCATTATCTCAAAATGGCTTTTTTCGAACTGGGCGGGCACATTGCTCAAAGACCGTTCCATCGATCGATTTTATATTTTAACAGTGGCTTAACTCCATTAAAGGACGTAGCGTTTTTTTTGAATGTTAATTTTTTTATAAACAATTTACTGCCGAATTTTTAAGGCGAAAATAGATTTCTTTTCGTTAGTGTACAGTTTCTACAAAAATCAGTTTAAAAAAATCCTTACGTACTTCTCTAGCCAATAGATTTTTAGTTTTTTGTGCCCGGTCTAAAACTTTTCGAGAAATTTGTCCGTCCGTTTTTTTTTTATAGTTCAATACCTGTTTAATAACCCTTCAAAAAGAAGTCCTATTCCTCTTCTCATTCTCCCACAAAAAATTATCAAAATTGGACTTTTCTTGGACCGCTAGAAAGGTGTTACCCCTTAAATCACCGAAAAACCTGAGCTCTTGAAAAAACACTGCCTCCACAGGCATCAAGGGCGTAGCCAGGGGGGGGCGATGGGGGCGATCGCCCCCCCCTCCCCCCAAAGGGTCAAGTAAAATCCAAAATACTCGGGGGAATGCGGTTGCCGTTGCCTGCAGTGGCCTTTTTTTTTGCTTTTATGTTTAATCTGCAGCGATCGCCCCCCCCCCCCCAAAGGGTCAAGTAAAAACCGAAATACTCGGGGGAATGTGGTTGCCCTTGGCTGTAGTGACCTTTTTTTTTGCTTTTTTGTTTTATTTGCAGCGATCGCTTCGGGCTTTTGGTTGCCGTTGCTTCTACTGACCTTTTTTTTTTGGCTTTTTTTGTTTCATCTGCATTGAGCGCCCCCCCCTCCCCCAAAGTTAACTACTGGCTACGCCCTTGACAGGCGTGTTGAAGTTTTGCAAAAATATCCGATGCGCGGTGTCCATATCTGAAGCAAAACCTGATAGCACACCGTTGAACTAGAAAAAAAAACGGTTTACGAAAATAGTCACAAAGAACAAACAAATGACTCTAACAAGTTCAAACTTGTACTGAAGGTGCATTACATGTTAACCTACCGCCCTTCCAAGTCTTGTCTCCGCAATATTTGCTAGTCTCATTACTTAATTTACACACCTGGTGAATGATATAGTATTGTGTATCATTTGTGACTGAGGGGTTTTTAAGAATGCCCTAAAGATCTAAAACAATATCGACTTTCTGACACTTCCAGATATGCCTGACTTTAGTACCGACTATTTCATGATATATTAATTAAAAAAAAAAAATTTAAAAAAAAACATAATAACTTCCTCTGTGAAAAAATCCTTTGATTATTTTTTTTACCATGTGAGTACTAAAGGTTGAAATTACTATCAAGTGTACGGCAAAATATAAGTACAGGATGTTCAAATGTTTGACTTCAGAGAGTCAAACTTGAACTACTTTCTTAGGTCTTAAGTGATTTAAGTATCTTATTGAAATCAATGGACAAAATACTGGAAAAAGGATTATACATTTTTAAATAAGTGAAAAACGTATCACCTTATATTTTATTATTCCTTTCGCTTCCTGTTTTCGTCTTCTTTCTATACATACATAATATATGTACATATATAAAATAATTAAAGCGTGTTCTTTTATATATATTGACATCCACTTATAGGGTGAAGCAGAAAAAGTATAAAAAAAGAACTTTAAATGCGAAAGTTTTTATGTAGATGTTATCTTTTGGCATGATCAGAAAAAACAAATGGACTACAACTTGAAAAAAATAAGGACATGTTTTTTTTTAATGGAACACCATGTATATTTTTCCATAGATCGATAGATTCATGTTCTCCTCTTTTCAAATATATAGGGTGAGAGATCGAAATCATTCTTTAAAAGTATTAAGGCTCCTAGCAACTTCAAACCATCCAAACTTAATATTTATATATAGAATTCCCAATATTATACTTTAAATTTTGCTGTAGAATTTTATTATTAGCATTCCCTCGTCCTATATTTAATAACTTTTTTTGTTATTTAGCGTTTTTTTAAAATTTGCTTAAAACTTGTAATAAATCCTTTGATCTTTCAATAGCATGTCAATGGATAATACTACTAGCAATGATAATGTTATTAATAGTGCTGATAATTTGATAATTATTAATCTTTTCGTGTTTTCTTGATTTTCAAATGTTGTGGTGCTAATGAACAAAATATCAAAAAACTAGAACTAAATAAAAAAAGTAAAAGATAGGTATAGGGAAATCTAATGAAAATATAGGTACCTAAAAACGTATAAAACCGAAATGTGCAATACAAAAGGCACCACTCCATTTAAAATAATTTAAAATAAGGAAGTTGGTGTTAACTTCCGACTTCCGGTCAACAGCCGGAAATGTAGCCATCTTGAAAATATTTTCATCAAATTTGTCATGGTCCTATTAGCCAGTTAAAATTTTCAATAATTCCTCATACTGTTTAATGGATGCTCTCATACGTTTAATGAATGGTTGAAATCAATCACCCTGTATAATGTTTGATTGGTCTCAAAAAGTAACACATACATACAGTCTGCATCAGCACCATATTGGACCAGCTATCTATTGTAGATTTCTATTTATATTCAGTTTCAATAACCCCGAAAACCTCTTTGTATGTAACCCTAGGCTCTAATCGTGATTTTTCGCCATGATGGGCCATCTTGAATGAGCCATATTGAATTTAAAATTGTTACCATCACATTCGGTTTCAACGAAGTTGAAAACGTAGGAACTGATGTTGTTTGCAACATTTTTATGCGGTAAGTTAGAGACATTTTTTTCTGGCTAGAATTACAATTTGGATACAGATGCGATGCGCCGCACGGTGAAAAGAAATAGACCCGGTCAACTTGCCAGTACTGTGAGAGCCTGTATCTGCATTAGTATGTTGGGTCATTATGTTATTCAAGAAGACTAGAACTAAGGAGACCGAAGTCGTTCGGTGTCATGGTTTCATATCTGTCCGCCTCCAGAAGGCGCTGTAAGCAGTGCTGTGCTCGACGTCACGTGATCTGCGAAAGTCACATGATGAGAAGCGGACCACTTGTGACTGTTTATGAATGTAGGCTGTCAATGCGTATGCTTACATGCTGTTTAGCTTTAATAAAAATACAATCCGAATGTTAAATAAATATGGTTCGAAAGTGTTGTGTTGCATTGTGTGATACAAGAAGCGTTCCGAAGCGTCAGAATAACCGGATCAAATTACTGATACGCACACAGATTAGTACAGAACGATACTGCTTACAGTGCCTCTGGAGGCAGACATATTCGAGCCCCTCGCAGTATACAGCGAAAAGGCGCAGCTCTGTCTCCTTAATTCTAGTCTTCTTGATGCCATTTTTATCAACGCGTATCGCGTTTTACACTTACCACAACACCGTTGCAGCGTTCCGTCGAATTTAAAAATGGTCATCACTGGAATGCTGTACTCGAATACTTTCTGTTGGACTACTCGAGTTATTCGAGTACTTGAAGAAATCGAATATGTATTTCTATTATTTTACTTGATTCTGCCCATCACTAGCGAATAGTCTGTGACAAGACGAAAGCGTTCCACATCAGTTGTTTACAACTCTATATCTCGGAGATTAATGGTGGGTTCATGCAGAAATTTTTTAGTAATAAGAATAAGAATAGTAATAAGCATAAAAGTTAAACCTTCGTTTTATAATGACCCAGTTCATGCAGTAAATCCTTATTTTTAAAATTATTACTAAAAATTATGTTCTTGTTCTATGTTATCTTATTCTTATTACTAAAAATTTCTGCATGAACTATGAACCCACCATTACATACATACTTGCTGCACTATCTCTATTTCTACGAGTCTACAAAATCTCTCCTTGTACATATTATGAAATGGAAAATGTTTACATTTGTATATGGGCGTCTAATTGTTGGATATTGGATTAAAGATAAAATTTGGTGATAAAATAATCAAGACATATTTAATACGATAGGAAAATCTGTGATAAAACAAATTGGTTGTAAAATTCAATCAGTAGAAAATAATAGTATTCCTACATTTCATTAAAATACGTAGGTATATGAACAGTAAGCACCTTTTAAAATATAAGTTTCATTCTTATTTTTACATTATTTTGTAGGATTTTTTTCCACATATGTAAGGATGGTGAAGAGACAAATTTTATTACTTTCCTCTTCAAAAGTACATGGATATGAATTTTTGGAATATGCAGAGAGTGATATATGTGAATTATTAAATAAGTAAGTCAGAAGTTATAATATATTTAATACAAGTATTACCGAAATTAGAAGTGTATAAACTTTTTTCGCAATCGCGGCTTATAGTAACTACCTATTTATCTTAAATGTGACAGATTTTTTTTTGAAAATGAGTTTTACCTCACTTGCTTAAGAGCAAATTAAGACAAACATTTTTCAGAAGTTCTCATTACAAAAATAAATAGCAAACTGCAAAAAAGTATGGCATACAATATTGCACTTCAATCTGACTCAAATAATTATTGTATTGTTTATATTATTTTCAGAAATAAGGTATCTACTGTATTGTTCATACCATATGCCTTAAGCGACTATGACACATATTTACAAATAGTGGAGAAACCTTTCAAAAAATGGGGTAAATGTCAATTTAATTGATATAGTTAATGTTGCAGATAGGTATATCAAATATCTCCGTTTCACTATATTAGTTGAAATAGTTACATATAACTATTTATTTTTAGGCTACCATGTAGAAGGTGTTCATAAAGGAGATCCTGTGCAAGCGATCAAAAAAAGCAGAAGCGATATTCGTTGGAGGCGGAAATACATTTAGGCTTCTAAAAACGTTGTACAATTTAAATTTAATTGAGGTTATTAGAAAAAGGATTCTAACTGATAGCATTCCTTACATTGGTACAAGTGCAGGTATGTTCAATATAGTTTCATATAATTTATGTACATTACTTCCCAGAAGAAACAGCAAATTAGACCACCTTCTAAGTAATATTGCATTCCTTCCTTAACCCCTACCACAGTTTTGCACCAACATCATCATGTCCCTAGACTAAAACTCCTTCCAAATTATATTTGTTCGTGTTCGAATAGCCACCAGCTTAATGAACCAGAAAGTTGTGCCCACATGTTGCAATGAGAAATGAAACGATATATACAGTTTGTGTAAAGCTGACATCGGCCAGTTGTGAAAAAAAGGATAAACGCTACACTTCTTGTTCTAACAAGCACAGGTGATGAGACGGCTGGTCTTATTCCCTCACTACCTTCGATGAGTGTGCGGTGGCTTCTTATCTGTCGTCACATTTCTGTTTGTCCTTTACACACACGGTATATTGTAGTGGTGTAAATCAGGTCCTAGTTAGGCCCATCTCCAACAAGTGATGCTGACTTGATTAATTTGGTGTCTCAAGTATAATAATTATTAATACCTACTATATTTTAAATGAATTGCTCTCCCCGTTTCATATGACAAACCCATATTTAACTATGCATGATTTGACTATTAATTGGTTTGTTTGTATTTTTATGCATTCATTAAATTGACAAATTAAAACTGAATTGAAATAAACTTGCATAACTTTTAAACTGGATAAGAAGATTTATCAATCTTTTTTTTGAGCTTTTAATTGGTTATGAAATTTTAATCTAAGGACTCAAATGACTATTTCAGTTTTTATCATTCTTATCGGTTTAAAGAAAGGGACTGGCACCATCAGTCAATTTTAGGAAAGACCTTAAAATGTTTGAAAACTTGGTCTTTCCTATAATAGGTGGCGCAAAATTCGCGAATTTTTCACATTCTTCATTCCCTTCTAGTTTTATTTTACACTTGACTACAAAAAAAATATATGTTTTGTAAATAACACATAAAAACTGTTGTGTCTATAACAAATCGAAATTTGGTACAATTGTATGTATAAGCTAACATTCTTTTGTTTTGTCACAAGTTTTTGCTTCAAAAATTTTGAAGCTCACCTCTCACTAGTAAGTTTTTTCCTAAGTATTATACAGTTTGTGTAAAGCCGACATCGGCCAGTTGTGAAAAAGGACAACTGCTACACTTCTCGTTCTAACAACAAGCACAGGTGGTGAGGGACGGTCTTATTCCCTCACTACCTTCAATGCGTATGCGGTTGCTTCTTATCTGTCGTCTCACTTCTGTTTGTCCTTTTTGATAACTGGCCGATGTCGGCTTTACACACACAGTATATCAAAAGATAAGACAAAAAAATGAAAAACTATATTATACTAAAAAATATAAAATATTATACATTATAAAATTAATAAATTGATCTCATAGTATGTGAGTTTTAACATGTTTTAATGTTCACTAAGAATATTAGGTAGTGGAACTTCACCTACTTTACTTGAAAAGCCACTGCTGTTGTTAACACCATATCGATAAATTAAGCACTGAATCAATGTTATATCACCCAAGATAATTTGAACACCCCACTGTATTGTGGAAAGTCATGTTGTCGTTCCTTACCTACTTTTTATTATGGTCGACCATATCATTCTTAAAACATTCACTACGATATATATATTTTTATTAGGAACTAATGTAGCGACACGAAGTATAAATACTACAAATGATATGCCAATTGTTTATCCTCCAACTTTTGAAGCTTTAAAATTAGTTCCTTTCAATATTAATCCACACTACCAAGATGCTGACCCCAATTCAAAACATAAAGGGGAAACCAGAGAAGAGAGAATTTTGCAGTATCAAGAGGAGAATGATTCACAGACTGTGTTGGCTCTACGAGAAGGGTGTACTTTGCAAATCATTGATAATACAGCAATATTGAAAGGTTTATGTGGAGCAAGGTTGTTCATTAAGTGAGTAAGAGATATATTAGATAATTTACTAGCAAATAGGTAATTTAAAGGAAATATGTCCTATAACAATCAAATTATTTTAGGGGAAGAAACCCATCTGAAATTGAGGTAGGAAGTGACCTAAGCTTCTTACTTTCAGAGGAAAGCAAAAATTAGATTGCTTTTGAGAAAAAGAAAGGAAGGCATGGAAAATATGTATTTTGTCAATTACACGAATAAGATAATATTTTGTCCTTATTGGACCTAGCATAAAACCAACTTAACAATTCAACATTGTACCAGAATTTATTTTAATAAAACTGTGAACCCTATATATGTAACATACTTTTTAGATGTGTTTTACGTATGTATATATTATTCACTATCAGGTCATAGATTATGTGAATACCTTTGCAGCAGAATTAACCACTATGACCACTTTTTCAAACCTGATATTACAAGAAAATTGGAATATTTCACGACTGTTAATCACACAGAAATAATAAATTTTTATAACATTCACCGAAACAAACGGTGTCTTCTATTTTTAAGTTGTTACAATAACAAAAGACAATAAAATGGAACTAAATAGACATGCAAATTAAAATACGTCCTAAAATTTTATGCATGTACAAATATTTTAATTCTGACCAAGTTTTCTTGATAAAGTTTTCCCATATCTTGCTCAGAAAAAGCACTTTACTTGAGCTTTCTGTTTCCGTCATGGTCTGCATGAGAATTCGCAAACATAAATATGGTAAAAAAAATCTGATTTCCTAAATCACAAATCTCAGTTCAAAATGTTATGTCTCACGCCTATCGTTAACTGGAGAGATAACCTGTATCATGTACAAAGAAAATTAATATTCTATATCTGTGGGATTAGAACTAAAAATTTGAAGTACAGTGTAAGCTCTATAATTCAACACCATAAAAATCGAGCTATCGTCGAATTACAATGTGTTAAACAAGTGATTAATTCCTAATTCCACACTAATCTTAATACAATTTTTAGATATTAATATCAACGACAATTACTGTAATTATCCTCGTTAATATGTAATACAAATTATTGACCGGACACACTGTGAACGGCCGATTGAGCGCCAAATGTGATATTCCATCTCCAACCTGCCCTTCTGTAAGCAGGTCTTGATGTGTGAGGCGATTCTGAAAGCCTTCCTGAGGAGACTCCCCTTGCTGATATGGAAGACCTTTAGCAACACATTATCAATAAAATTGAGGTAATTAACGGAACACCGTGAATACTGCAGCATTGACTCAGTTAAAATACTGTGGCGAAAACACCAGTAGCATGCATATCCACCCGGTCAGCCATACAACAAAACAAGGGTAATTCACCGACACGTGAGAACCTTTGAAACATTCTGCAAGCATCGAGCTTTTTCGAGCGGCCATCCATACGAACTGGAAAATACCCATATAGCCTAACAGGGGATAATAAAGGCATACTGACGTGGCAATGGGCAGTTAGTATTTTTACGATATCACGCGTCGCGGTCTTCGTACAACTGTCGAATATAAATTGTATAAAAATAAATTAGTGTTAGTAATTACTTTTAGTGTATAATCCGTATTTGTAGTTGTTTAAATAAATAGTGTTATTTGAAATTGCGAGTTTAAATTTTTCACACCTTACGAACCCGTAGTGAACAAAACGTTACAATACATAAGAGCTCAAGTGTGTATAAATATGGACGGTCATAATTTTCTTAAATATGTATACATACATAGTTACAAAATATACTTTCTTTTTGAGATGCAGTTTTATTTCTATTTTTTATATACCCGGTACAAGTACCCATCACATAATCAACCTTAACAATGCAATATTATAAATTTAAGATAAAGAATATTTTTTGTAACAATAACTTTTGACATTTTTTTTTGAATGACACAATAAAATACAGTATGTGGACAGAAGTTGGTTGTAAAAAATGACAAATTCTACACTTCTTGTTCTAACTTCTGTTTGTCCTTTTCATAACTGGCTGATGTCTGGTGTACATATACAATATACATCCAAAAAAAAAACGTCATCAAATCTGGCTATGAATGAGGGATAGAAATAGTGATCATGTCAAACTTTTGACAAGTGACTGCCACAATTGTAAAATAAACAATGGGCGCATTCAACCGTGCAAGAGCTAACCTAGCCGCTAGATTATCGCTATTCAAACTCTAATACGTTCTATTTCGAATGGATAGCTGAAAGCAATGAACAAATGACAACATTTGTATATGTATATGTGCATAAGCCCATAGGTAAACAAACTCTTATATTTGCCACAGAGTTGGTACTTTTTAAATGTTTTGTGTCTGTCCTACAGTATTTGCTTTGTGTAAGTATTGCTTGCTCAAGTTTGTTGTATCGCTCATCTGTGATTGGGTGTTTTATTTCGGAAAGAAAAAGGATCATGTTGTTTTTATTATATTGATATCGGAAATTGGAGAAATGGACGGTAGGTACATCAGATGCTTTCACATTAGACATAATTTCAGAATGTTTTAATAATAACGAAGGTTATGGAGACATTAGGTGTTGTCAAAAGTGATTTTTGAAACCTGTCAAAAATACCGCTGCCTCATCTAGCACAAATAAATTTCACTAGAAAAAAATGGCGACCGCTAAGTCTAGCGGTCTGCAAAAGTTTACCGCTTACTGAACGCTAACACAGCACCTGCACGGTTGAATGGTTTTAACTTTGAATGGCTCTTATCAATGGACTGCTTCATTCACAGGCTTACAGGATACTCCTGCATGGTTGCTCCTGAACAGTTTCTGTTCATGAGATGGTTTCAATGGTATGATAGATAAGACCAAATATTAAGTACAATGTGTCGTCTTTTGTCAAATAATCGTTATTCAAATGGGAATCACACTGTATCGAAATATATTAAGATTAATCATGTATTGAATATTGAAGGCCTAGAATGGGAATGGTTATGTCGGGTTAGAACCAGAGTAGCCGCACAAAATGTGTTCTAAAACAATCACCTTCGAACAAATGTTTGAACATTTGTTGTTGGTTTTTGGGGTGCAGAGGACAAACCGTTTAAGTCACAACATAGCGGCTTGGGAGGCATTAAAACCAACCCTAGAGGCTACCGAAATTTAGAAACCGCAAGTCTCTAACCCGAATAGAACGCAAATGGCGCTAATCTAAAATGTGTATGCTAATTTGGACGAGCAGTTTAGTTATGTTCCTTTAATACTCCTCCTTTTAGATTGTCGATTTTGAGGGACTGAAAACCACACAGACTAATCACTTCCATTTATCACAAACAGTTAACACTGTTAATAAATCATCACAGGCAATCTGCATTATGGCAATTTCTCAGGTGTTGAAGATTCCGTAAACCCATTTCATTAAACCAAATAACCCCATAACCCCAATGACTCCATAACAGCTTTTATAGGTTCGCTTTTTTCACGCAACCTCCTCGCGATGTACATCGGATAACATTGATGCTGACAGTTTTACAAATATTAAATAGATTTACAATTGAGCCCGATACTTTAGGGATATGGTATTTTTAATTAGAATTTATCGGGTTATGAGGTTATAGGGTTTAACAGCTTTAGTTTTGTGGAATCCATGCCACGATAGTTGTTTTGCTGTGAGAGATTGAGTATGACGATTTTAGTAACATGGTTATGAGGTTACGGGATTATAGGGTTAGTGGTTATGGGGTTACGTGGTTTTGGGGTTACGGGGTTTTGGGGTTACAGGGTTTTGGGGTTACGGGGTTATATGGTTAGTGGTTATGGAGATATAGGGTTATGGATTTTTGTTTTGTAACATTGATATAGACATCCAAAAAAAACGTCATCAAAGTTGGCCTAGAAAAAAAAGGCATTTCTATTCTTAATCGAATTTATAACCTTATTTACCTGTCAAGACTGTCACATCATATGACAGCCATGGTTTATTTTACAGACTGTGACAGTCACTTGTCAAAAGTTTGACATAATCGAAAAGCTTAGACATGACCGCTATTTCCATCTCTCTCGTTCATGGCCAGAGTTGATGACGTTTTTTTTGGATGTCTATATAATGCAGATTGACTTTGCTCATTTATTTTCTTTACTATCGGGGTTATGGGGTTACGGGGTTATAGGGTTAGTGGTTATGGGATTATGGGTTTATGTGGATTAACAGATTGGTTTTTTAGTTTAAAGCTTGAGTAACAACGTTACAGACAGCGTTGATTATAGGGTTTTAGGTTTTTTTGAGGTTATGGCGAAATCCTGATGTGATGGGGTCAATCTGATTCGGATGGGATGAATCTGGATTCAGATTCAGCGACCCCCGGAAACACATAGTAAACAGACCCCTGGGCCAAAAAAAAAAAAAAATTAATTTTTTTGCGTGGCTGTGTAATCTATCTAGTCATAAAATACCCAGTTTCTTTTTTTAAATCTTATTACTTTAATCTCTAACCAAACATATATTTCATAATTTATTCAACACAAATAACTTTCAAGATTGCTTACTGAACTATAAACACCTTTCAAAGAGTTGGGTGGCTATTTTCAGTAGCTCTGGATCATGTCTTTTTGGGGCCTCAACGTACGTATCGTTAAGGGGTAAATTACACAAATGTCTCCGTATTGTAAGGTCTCTCCTGGCCGCTAGGGCACGGCGATGTGGCCCCACATTACCAAATAACGTTTTACTGAATTGCCTGCTTCTCGCGGTTAGCAACTTGGATCACCGCAATAGGGTGGGAGATAATGACATCTTCAGGGTCAATTTGGGCGTCTTCCTTGGTATTTTCTTCAATTTCTTCTTTAATTTCCACTGTTTCCTCTTTGATCTCTTGTTTTATGCCATTTATGTTTATCTCTTGCGATTCCACTTTCACAACTGTACTTCTCATCTTACGTTTTTCCTCTAACTGCTCTTTTATTTTCGCGTCTGCGTGTTCTCTAAGAATGTCCTTGACAAGATCCTCGCCCGCAAATCTTACAGACACGCCTAAGTTGACCAGAACGTTGTGACTCTCCCATCTTAATTTTGCGGAACTCGTGGGTTTGTTTCTCGGGCGGAACTCCGCCACTAAACTGGACCAATCCACGCCGAGAGCATCGCCTATACCCTTAATCCTCGATTCCTCTTCTAATTCGTCCCTCGGATATCTCCTCGAAATCGAGGTCCATATTTTTCTTCGTCTATTGATTCCTCCTTTTGTAAATGTTTATTTGGCGATCTTGGAGGCGACTGGGATTTCTGAGATGTCGTCGACGTATTTTGATCCTTAAGAGATGTAGTGTCGGTAGTATCAGGTTGAACAGACGGTTCTTCTGTAACTGGCTCAGCTATTTCCTGCAACGGAATGAATAAAATTGGAGGTCAATTTACGGGGTCTGAAAATTAATGGTATGCCGCAAAACTGCATATTTTTCAGATAAAACTGGACAGAAACTATAGACCAGGCCCGTTGTCAAAAATACCTGTTTTTTTGCCAAAATTAGTAACAGCATGAAAATATACATAAAAAATCGCAAAAAATTCCGTAGAATTGAATAAACTACTTTTCCACAGCTGGATTTCGCGGCGTCATATTCAAAATGGCGTCCAAAGTTGGCCAAAAACCCTTTTAAAAAAAAAAAGTATCCGTCTTACAAAAAAAAGTTTCAAATAAAAGTTGTAGAACTTAGAATTGTAGAAAAACAAACAATATAAGCCTACTGTATTAAATCCGACTTTAATAAATAAATAATTTTTTTTATTGCAAAAAAAAACAGCTAAAAATCGCGATTTTTTCAACTACTCATATCTTTGAAAAAGATATATTTTTTCATGAAACTTGGAGAATGTATATTCCTCGATAAGTAGAATAAGCTGATATTTTGAACATTGCAAAATTTCTAATAGTTTTTACAAAAATCGCATTTTTCGTAAAAAATGCTTTTTTTTAAAACTCCAATAATTCACGGAGAGAGAGACGCCATTAGTTAGCCGCAAGTTAGCGAAGTCGACGTCTCTCTCCCGACCACCACGTGCATGAGCGACATCGAAGCGGAGGCAGCATTTTGTATAGGGGCCAATAACCATGTAGTCTACAGATCAGGAAATGACATTGACTGACATAAAATAATATTTATATGAAAGTACAAATGTCTAACTACGATCTGTGCAAATTTCAGCCCTTAATATTAAGAAATGAGGCGATTTTTCGAAAAAAAAATTATCTCGGCTCCAGGAGGTTGTAGGGTATTTTTTTTTTAATTTGTAAAAAAAATAGCAGCTATCGAATGGCAATAACACCATTTCGATATAATTTAAACTTTTTGAAAAAATTAAATTTTTTGGTAAAAAAAAAAATGGCGACTTTTGCGCGGTTATTTTAGCATATTAACGACCATACAGGTATTACGATTCACGCTTTATTTGTACACGAAAGTACAAGTCTTGAACAAACTTTTAAGCCCTAAATGAACTCTCTAAGTGCAGTTGTGTATGAATTATTGGTTTAAAAAAGCAGTTGTTGCGAAAAATGCGATTTTTGCAAAAACTATCAGGAATTATGCAATGTTCAAAATATCAGCTTATTCTACTTATCGAGGACTATACATTCCCCAAGTTTCATGAAAAAATATTATATCTTTTTAAGATATAAGCAACTGAAAAAATCGCGATTTTTATCTGTTTTTTTTTTTTGCAATACAAAATTTATTTATCTATTTATTAGTCGGATTAGGCTTATATTGTTTGTTTTAATAAATTCTACAACTTTTATTTGAAACTTTTTTTTTGTAGGACATAGTTTTTTTTTAACGAAAAAAAAGGGTTTTTGGCCAACTTTGGACGCCATTTTGAATATGACGCGGCGACATTCAGCTGTAGAAAAGCAGTTTATTCAATTCTACGGGATTTTTCCGATTTTTTATGTATATTTTCGCGCTGTTACTAATTTTGGTACGTAAAAATGTATTGGGCTTGGCCTATTATTCCTAGTCCAAAAGTTAATCCTAAACGAGATACATATATGGTGTCAAAATTGAAATTTATTTTATTTTTGATTTTCATAAATAACTTTTTTTTGGGGTGAGGAATTTAGTTTTGTCATTAATTTTCATTGTAGAGGGAGCCCTTTGCACAGTTGAATTTAAAGTGTGCAGTGCAACTTGTTTAAAGCTTATCACAATTTTTCATAGTACACTCGACATTCGCATATCCGAACTTTTCCGTTCCACAAAATTCCACATTTCCGAACTTTCTTCACTTCCGGATAACCAAACTGCTGGCGCATGCGCAAAGGGTTTTTCTGGCTCATTAGTTATTCGACAGCGACAAATTCGGTTGTGTGGAAGTACAAGTTCGGAAATATGGTGAGAAAAAGTTCGGAAATATGGCGAGTTCGGATATGCGGATGTCGAGTGTAGTCTTTGCACAATGCAATGCAAAAAATAGTTGAATTCAAAAAAAGTAGTTGAATTCAACTGCAAAAAAATGTTTTTGCATTGCATTGAATTGCGTTTTTGAAACTCAATTTCTATCAAACTTTCTTGTGGTTTTCAAATTTTCCAAAAAAATACACCAGCTTCTATGTGAATATCAAAATAGCGCAAGTTTAAACATTGCTTCTTCACACAACTCAATTTCTATCAAACTTTCTTGTGGTTTTCAAATTTTCCAAAAAAAAAAAATACACCAACTTCTATGTGAATATCAGAATGGTGCAAGTTTAAAGTGGGCAGTGCAACTTGTTTAAAGCTTATCACAATTTTTCATAGCAGTCTTTACACAATGCAATGCAAAAAAATCGTTTTGAAACTCAATTTCTATCAAGCTTTCTTGTGGTTTTCAAATTTTAACAGATTAAAATTTGTCGCTGAAAAAAACCAATAACCATTTTTGTGTAAAAACTTCTGGATTAAGGGGCATCTGGTCACATTTTTACCCAAAAAATCTTCAGTTTTGCTGTATACTGTCACAGTTGTATATGTTTTAGTAATTACCTCAACTCTATTCAAAATTTCATCTGCATCATCGCTAATTTCACTCAAATCATCCTCTAGAACTGGTGCTGGCTCCTGTTTAAGGCATATCCTTTTAGCCTCCGGAGTATTTTCTAAAGACTCTTGGCCGGTCGTTTCACTGTGGCTTCAAGGTCTTTATTAACCTCCGCCTCAACTACTGGAGGTTTTGTCTCTGGTTGTGGTTCTACTCTGGTCGATGGTGGGTCTTTTCTTCTACCCTCCAAGTTGGAATCATCTAGAACAATTACAGAAATTTATGATATGACAAGTACATGTATCACAATAGTAGTTACTAAACTGCATCCATAAAATTGTACCAAAGGAGAATATTTTAGGATTTACTTGCCAATATATCTTCTAATAATTTACTCTAACGTCTTCAAGGCTTAATTAATTCTAAAATAACATGGAGGTTTGTCTTGCATAAATCTATGTGGCAAAAATAATCCTGTCTTAAACATGATTATTTTTTTATCTGCAAATACAAATAATATAGGTACAGTCCTACCATTATGTGTGAAAGGTTCAATGACCGGCACGTGTAATGATATCGGTCTTAAACAGAAGCGTAGACATTTTTCTTTTGCTGGGACCAAAACTAAACCACCAAGTCTACTATTAAGGCACTTAGACCAGAATCACAAGACAAACTTTGTTTTATATAATTAAACAACAGAATTGTAATAATAATAAAGAGATGTGCACCAAATCCTAAATCACCACACCTCACTGGAAGTGATAGACTGAACTATCTGTGAATAAAGGAAAGTAATATTATGAGCGAAAAAAGACAGCCGTTGCAGTTGTGTTCAATAGCGCCCAACATTTCCACTTTTTCCAGATCCCAACATTTGTAAATACTCCGTCGGATCTAATATAGTTGTAGCAAATTATTTATCTAGTGTCAAGAGCTTACCACGGGTCTTACGCACGTCGATCCGCAATGTTATATAATCAGTAAAGACAGGATCAGTTTTGTGCAGAACTAACAGTACAGGGTGGGCTTAGGGAACCAATCAGTGTTATGCAGAGGAGATAGATACTAGGCCCGAGTACAGGCCTGGTATTTTTAGTCCCATATAAATCATATACCATTTCACAGTCTTATCGCCTAGTTAATTAATCGGTTTTAACCGGGTGTAAAAGTAACTCTAACTTTAACTAAGAAGTGGTTGACGTTACTTGCACCATGTATACGCGTTACTTACTCGTTACTGTACTCGCCATAGGCTCACCCGAATTTGTCAAATGTTTTGTGTTAGTTAAATGCATTTTTATATGAAGACAGTAATGTACTTTGAAGAGGTACTTAAAACCCAGTCCTCACAAATGTGAATTGCAAAAGACAATATTTTACACGTGACCATATTTCACAAACCATAAATAGTTTAGTGGGCCTTCCTCACTAAAGCGGATTTCGTCTGTAATCTATCTAACTTTTAAAATTATTCCTAACTAAAAGAATTTTGCTTTCCGTTTTTTGACAATTATATGTAGGTTATCTAGAGTTGAAAACATTTCAAAAATTAACCAAAATACAAAATAAGTATACTTAGCATAGTAAAAAAGATAAAACAATCACCAGAAGTTTACGTCATCTCAGTTTTGAAATGATTTAGACCATATTCAACGCGCAAAAGATAAATGCAATTCGCCGTTATAAGGACCAAGATTTACTCATGCGACAATGAACCGCATTGTTTGCATTACTCTGCAAGATTGATAGAAGACGTATTTTTATTAAAAGTTCAAATCTATAGAAATTGGTAAACACGTAGAAATATTAGAGGACGTAACGTTCAATACATGTAAAATTAGATAAACAACTGAAATATTTAAATGTATGTCCTCGTAGGAGGTTTCTGATCTATAAACTGGTAAATATGTAGAGTAGTTTTAAACGTAGAAGGACCCAGTGGTCTGACGTAACCTTGTGTGACGTATGACGTCACACAATAGTTCATTTCAGGCATTGGCTCTAATGGATTCATTCGCTCAAAATCCATTTACCACGCAATACGACACACAGTACATGATGGGACCTTATCTGTTAAATATCTCTGCATATATTGAGGTTATATGAAATTATATGTATTTCCGAAGCGATTCCGAGCCGGACCTGCTTCTAAAACAGCAGGTGTTCCGACTCCTATAGTGGGTCAAACATGTTGTCGGTATTATTCACGTTAGCATGAAGCGATGTACTTAAATGGACTGGCAGAAAAGAACTCGAAAGCCAAGGGTGATAAACTTTACACCTGTTTTTATGTACAAAAAAACAATGTTTTGAAATCCCTATGCACAAAAATGAACTTGTCTTTAATAATCAGTTATAAAATTTCCTTATTTAATTAGAACTATAAATAACGCAAAAATTTATTAATTTAAGTATTACCGAATTCTTCTAAAAAGTACAGACATTTAAAAATTTAATATGGCAACGCTTTTTAATGTTTGTTGTCATTCAGAGGTAATTGCACTCTTCACACAACATAATGGTTGGACTTTCGTGTAAAATTTAAAGCAATTAAAGTTTTAAACTTTTCCAACAATAAAATAGGCTCACAGAAAATAAAAAGTTGCTGTTAGCTAAACTACCATACATATTTTTGTAGTTGAATTCAAATCTAGTGACCGTTTGACCACCATCACATCACAATCTGTCACTACCTCAAAAAATTGGTTAAAAATTGCGAAAACGGATCGTCTCAAGTTGGGAAATCAAACTTCAATAACAGAAAATGTCGCTGAATTCGAATTTGTGTTCCATTTAGCCCTATTAGGCACTCATTTGTTTCTAACCTCAAAAAACATTGGAAATTCTCAAATTGATCTGACTTCAAAACTAAAACTCAATTGCCTAGAAATTTTGGTCATTAATGTTTTGTATTGTAAAGTTGTCGACACTATTTCGACAATTTTTAAGTATTATTATAGGTTAGGAACCCAGTGGGGCAAGTGGACAATTAACTTTGATTCAGCAACTTCGAAAATAACGGGATATTCTTATTGGTTTAATTTCTTAACTTGAAAAGGACTATTTTCACTATTGTAACTATTTTTTGAAATTAGAAACAATCATATTGTGACATGATGTGGTTAAACGAAGAATAGATTTGTATTCAGCGACCTCTAAAACTGGTATTATGTAGTTTAGCAACTAGCATTTTTCATTATCAATTAAATTAATTGACCCTGGGCAGTGACTATTTCACAAAAGTATAAAACTTTTCAAAAATTAAAATATATACAAGATACAACTTTTACGCATATTTGTACATAAAGAAAATTATCATTAACAATTATTATTGTAATTATTAATATTTTAGTATGATGTGCAAATTAAATGAATTGTAAATGTTTTAATATAATTCAAACCCCAAAGATTTCTGCCCTAGAATAATATAAAAATACTTGCCATTTATGACATCAGCATTATGATGAGATGTTGCACTCCTTGGTCTTGACCTTTCTCGCCATTCTCCGGCCCACCTTCTTCTCTCTTCATTTTGCCAGCTGTCTAGCGAACGGTTATAATGCCTCCATTCCTCTTCAGTGGCATGCTTAAGTTCGAGGCTATCCCAGTTTTCACGATTTTCCCAGTCTAGAGGGCGCCTACTTCTATTCCAGTCATGTTCACTGTAATCGGGATCCCATTCGCGCCCTTTAAGGCTAGCAGGTCTAGAGTCTTCCCTTCCGTATCTACTTCTGTGGTCGAGCTCTCTTTCCCTAAACAACATTATGAGACTTAAAAATTTAAAGTACAAATCAAAGGCACAAAAAAAATACGATTTTTTTGATAAAATGTTCCAAGACTGTATCTTAGTACTTAACATATATTTTAACGCAAAAATGGAAATTGAATAAGAAATGTTCCTAAAGCATTCTTATGACATGAGTTTCAAATATTTTTTTTTTCGAAATAAACAATGAAGTATCTGCAAAACACGAATTTTGAGCAAATTTAAAAACCGGAATTAAATAAAATGTTAATATACCTGTCTATGTCCGCTCTGTCATCTCTAAGGTCCCACAAATCCCTTCTGGCCCTCCGGTCATCAGAATATTCTCGTCCATCAATAGGAATTCTATCGTCTCTAGAACTATCGTTATAATGATCATCTATATCCAGGTACCTTCTTTCTTCGTGCCTACTTCTGTCGTAAGGACTATCATAATCCTTATCATCCAGCCTTCTGTCGCCATCTCTAATTCTGGCCGACAAACTGCTATACTCTCTATCTCTGTCATGATCCCTGTCTCTATCGTAGTTACGATCTGTAGATCGATCGTATACTCTATCATAGCTGCGATCCTTATCAAGATCACGATCTAATCGATCGTGTCTGTCTGGAGATTTTCTTGAAGTATTCCTACTATCTGGTGAACGATCGTGACGATTTCTATCTCTGCGGTCGCTGCGATCTCGTTCCGAAGAATGAGCTTTACGACATGAAGAAATACGATCATCCGGCAATGCCAGCAATCTTTCATCTCTACCTATAAAATGCCAACAAATAGGATATGGTTGCAGCATTAGTTTCTTACAACTTTTGATCAATATCATCCAATAGGTTGTTATACAAAAACAACCAAAAATTTAAATATTCCAAAAACGATAAAAACTTTTTTTTTGTAAAAAAATTTTTTACTAGGGAAATTATACAGGGTTCCAGCAAATAAATGTGCAACATAATAGCAAACATTCCTTGAACCCAGAGAAATCGAAAAGGCCCAACATACACATATGTAGCCATAATTGCTTCATTTACTCGCTGGAGGGTATCAAAATTCCGGAAAACTTTTAGAAACTCATGGTTATCGATTTTAACTATATTTAAGGTATGGCCCTAGACCTACAATTGACATTTTTTAGTGTTTTACAGGGCACTTTTGGGCTACAGTTAATGTTGAATTACTTTCCTACTCATATTTTGATACACCATGAGTAATGGCTACAGATTCGTTTTATTGAATCGGTGATTTGATTTCAAAGCTTATTTACCTCTCGTAAAATGTTGACTCCATGAGTGGTTTAACCAAGAACAAAGAATTTTCAAATGCTCATTTTCAAAAACTATGTGCTGAGGACCAGCAAAGACAGTAACCAGAATAGTAGGAGGCCTCGATTTTGCCCTTTAATGCAGCTGTATTTAAAAATTTTAAATTTACTTTCTACTCTGATAATTTACATTATATACTTATTTCCCAGACTGCTTGATTAATACTGATAATGCTGGTTAGCGTTCCAACATAAAGGTAAGTTGTTTAATGTGAAATGATTGTGAAATGCATCTTCAATATAAGTTAATAGTTTTCACATAGATACTAAGATGTCACCAAGTAGGTAGGTACTCGTATAATACAAAACAAAACTGATTACCTGAAGATTTCTCCAGCCCTCTATCATCTCTTCGATTTCTATCTCTTCCTCTACGTTCCTCCTCTTTTTTAGCTAATTCCTTCAATCGTTCACGCTCCCTCTGTCTTTCTTGGCATCTGGCTAATGCCTCCTCTCGTTCCTTTTCTCTGGCAGCTTCTCTCTCTTCTCTTACGAGTCTTCTTTCTCTTTCACGTTCCCTTTCTCTATCTCTGTCTCTGTCTCGCGAATCTCTTTTGTCTTTACGATTTTTATCGCTTGTTCGATCTTTACCCCTAGATCTAGTAGATAAAACCATAATAAATCGTAATCATAGCATTCTTGCTAATTAGTAAATATTAAAAAATAGTTACTCACAAAATATGAGCAGAATTTTACAATCTTTCTAGT
This sequence comes from Aromia moschata, assembly GCA_029963805.1. Classification (NCBI taxonomy): domain Eukaryota; kingdom Metazoa; phylum Arthropoda; class Insecta; order Coleoptera; family Cerambycidae; genus Aromia; species Aromia moschata. Next base: position 44,825 of record JAPWTK010000827.1, on the reverse strand, counting down.
GGCTCTAATTGCACAATTCTAAAGGCATTATTTTAGTTTTTATACAGTGACTGGCAAAAATCTTAGAACACATGGAAATTTTTTTTATTATTATTATACCAAGTGTCAACGGAATCATGAGACAAATTATAGCGACCATAATTTTTAGAACATAAAATTAAAATTTAGATAGGACGATGACCGTTTGCTTAGTTGTTTGTTAACTAATAAAGGGCTTTTATTATTATTACAATTTAATAAGAATACTGGACAATATAGGTACATATGGATACCCCAATTTTGCACTATTTGATATGTTTCTCTCACTTCTGGGGTCACCAGAAATATGTCTAACTTTGTAATTTTAAATAAAACACCCTGTATATTGTTGCACATTTCTGAATTCAATGATGAAATTTTTACTCCCGTTCTTTTCGAAACTTCTAATTTTCTTAGCATGGACAATAAACAGTCATTTATTCACTGGAAATAGTTTATTTTACATTTTAGGTACTGTGTCCAATCAAATTCTCAAATTTGTTTTACATTACAAAAAAATCATAAATTGTGACAGTTGACATTGCTGCTTTAAAAATGTTAATTTTTATTCTGCTTAATACATTTTCACTTAAACAAATCATACAGAAAATACCATAGGTACCATAGGTAAACTACATACCATAGGTAAGTGTAAAAACTACATAAATGGGTATATGTAGGTAGTACCTACAGTGAAAATGCCATTGTATATAGTTTGTGTAAAGCCGACATTGGCTGGTTGCGAAAAGGACAAATGCTACATCTCTCGTTCTAACGCCAAGCACAGGTGGTGAGAGGGCCGGTTTAATTCCCTCACTGCCTTCGATGCGTGTGCGGTTGCTTCTTATCTGTCGTCTCACATCTGTTTGTCCTTTTTCATAACTGGCCGATGTCGGTTTTACACACATAGTATAATTTCATGAAACAGTCTCAATCATCCTTAAAGAAACTTTTTAATTACAGCATTGGTAACATGTGTATGGGAGTTCGGTGCCCCCTTTTTAAATGTGAATTTCTATGCTAATGGATTTTTTCAGGTTTGACTGGTTCCACTTATTCTTTGGAAAATTGCAATGAAAAAATGTAATCAGTTATCTTCCTTAAATAATAAATATGCTTTGTTTTTTTAAAAAACAATATCTTATACCCAGACAAGTATTTGAAAATGTTGTCAACCTAAAAAAATGGGGGCCCGAACCCCTGTATGCACGCCGCTAATTCTATGACTAAAAAGGTTATTTATACGATTGTACAATATGATGTATAGTATCTTGTGTAGTTGTAAAATTCCTTGATTTCCCTAAGACTTCCTCTGAATTGCGGTTCTAGGTTTATTACATAATTGTATATTGTTCATAGTTATTAGGTATACACATTATAGTACGTGGTATTGCATTGACATCAATGCAATACCACAAAAGCAAAATTGATGTTTCTCAGGAAACACATTTTCTATGAATTTTAAATGAGATTATTACAATGTTATAAACGCCTGTTTCAGTGTAACGTGATTTATCCACTTAAAAAGTAAAATGACTAACCTTCCTCTATCATCCCGTTTATCATTTCTTCTGTCATCCTTAGCGGGAGAATTTTTGTGCTCTCTTCGGCTACTACTGCTACTACCACCTCCTTTAGATCTATTTGGTGATGATTTACGATCTCTTGAGTGAGCTGAATCCGGAGTGTCTCTCCTTTTTATTATCCTTTGTTGATCGGCTATCCCTTTTAGGGGACCTCGCAGAATCTTTCCTTTTATAATCTTTATCCTTTTCTCTTTCTCGCTCTTTTGCTCGTTCCTTAGCTCTTTCACGTTCCCTTTCTTTCTCTTTTTCTCGTTCTCTCTCTTTTTCTTTTCACGCTCCCTTTCTCGTTCTCGCTCCTTTTCTTTTTCACGCTCTCTTTCTTTTTCGCGCTCCCTTTCTCTTTCCCTTTTCCCTTTCCCTTTCTCTTTCTCGTTCTTTTCCGTTCCTTGTCTTTAGATGGTTTTGGTGATGGTGTACGATGTTTTTCTTTACGATCACTTGAACGACTCAATGGCCTAGGAGATGATTTCGATTCTGAATTTGCCTTTTTTAAAGGAGCTATTTGTTTTGATTTTAGTGGAGGAGTTTCTGACTTCTTTCGGACACGAACAGGTGAAGGTGATTTAGTTGCTGGCTTAGGAGCAGATTTCACAGGCTTCTTTGTTTTTTCCTAGTAGCAGATTTTGAAACCTTTTTAGTTTTTGATTTGTGTTTTTTTGGCCACGTTCATCTGATGAAGATGAACTAGTACGTTTTGATTTAGTCTTTTTCACTTTCTTACGTCTCGATTCACCGGAAGAAGAACTTGTCGAGCTTGATTCATCACTACTCGTACTAGACTCAGACGATGAACTAGAACTATCACTTGAAGGACTACTCTCTTTCTTGACCTTTTTTTCCTTTTTTCTTGCTTTATTTTCCATTTTCATCTGCAACTCTAATTCCCTTTGTAATTCTTGCCTTCGCTTTTCTAAATCGTCAGGATCTGCATCCTCTAATTCATCAGGATCCCACTGATTCCAGTCTTCCGGTTCACCAGTGTGTAACCTTTTATGAGCATCTTTTATATGACGCCTTTTTGTTACAGTCTGAGACTTGGCAGCCCTTTGCTTAGATGGACTTATTAATGTGTGAGTTGCAGAATACTTACACCCTTTTCCATACGGACAAGAGCCACTTTGTGCCCAATGATGGCAATATTCCTTGTTTGTTGAATTTGCTTTGGTACCTAAACGCTCGAATACACTTGGTCGAGTCTTCGGTAAGGTTTTAGTTTTCGAAGTAAGGTTTACCGTTATTTTCCGCTTTATTTGTTTAGACATTTTCACTATTAGTTCTATAGTCTGACGAAAAACAATACAGATAAACACTTACGCCTACCATATTTATAACTCTTTTTCTTTCAACGGAAACGTTTTGTATTCGTTAATTTTCTTATTTGCAAATGCATTAGAAAACCAGAAGCTAGAAACAACAAAATGCAGTGATAGAGAAACCGTAGAACTAAGGAAATAAGGAAATATAATTTGTGATGGTGATCATGGAGAAGCATTTTCTAATTTGACATTTGTAGTAATGTTGCGAAAATTGGAATTAAATAATTCGACTAATTCGATAGTTAATTGAAAGCAACTATTTCGATTATCTTTTTCGATATATCGAGATAAAAATTAGTAGTATTTATTATTTAGTATTATAGACATCCAAAAAAAAACGTCATCAACTCTGGCTATGAACGAGAGAGATGGAAATAGCGGTCATGTCTAAGCTTTTTGGTTATGTCAAACTTTTGACAAGTGACTGTCACAATTTGTAAAATAAACAATGGATGTCATATGATGTGACAGTCTTGACAAGTAAATAAGGTTGTAAATTCGATTAAGAATAGAAATACGTCTTTTTTTTCTCGGCCAACTTTGATGACGTTTTTTTGGATGTCTATAGTATTCCGACGGAAAACGGAATTACGAATTATTCAACTGGTATACCTATTAGAGCTGTAAAATACTTGCACTTTTGAGTACTCGTAACTAATCGTTACTTTCCGATAAAGTATCCGTTACTTAATATTCGTTACTCGAGTACTCGTTTTGTGCGATGTTTTGGTATAGATATGTATTGCCGCTCGGGTCCGGTATTCAGTATCGGTAACCTATTTCGCGTTCGTATGAGTATATATTAGGTATAGGTATAGGTGTTAGCTTTGTGCTTTGTAGTTTGTATCGTTTATTAATTATTTATAGTAGGCGGTATTAGGGTGTGTAGAAAATGTGATAAATACTTGTTTATATTCAAACAATGATAATATTACGTATTATCTAATCATTATTATCTATTATTAGCTCTTAGAGGCTTGTATTGTAATTTTTATTTCAGGCATTTTGTTGGGTGACTCCAATTTTTATTGTTTGTTTTGTTGAACTTTTATACAGACGAAATTAAAACGTTTTACAACATTCACCATATTTTATTCAAACATTAACTGTTACATTTTTAATACCAATATATAGAAAAATAAAATTCATATTCATAATACCAACTTAAAAGTAAGTTCAGTTCAGTTCAGTTCACTTACTCTGATTTACTCTGATCAATGCTTGATTGCATAATTCAACACATTTGATCATGTTTATTCAAAATAAGTAAAATGAACTGAATCTGATCCAAGAGAGAATAAGTAATAATGTTGATTTCTTATATCTTATTAGGTGTTTGTTTTCATGACGAATAACATACCAAAACCAATTTAAATAAATTAACCTAAGGTAAGGAACAGTCTTTATTCTCTTTACAGAGTATATATAGTAAAATATTTTTAAATGGGATTTACAAATGGGATTGCTTTCGCGCCTACCCATTTATTCTAATTTAGAAAACTGTAATTGCAGAAATAACATAATATAAACAAATATAATGTCAATAGATGGCAACATGTCCGTTAGAAATAATCGCGGCCCTGATATGTAATCGTTTCGGTTCCCGGTTCCCAGTAGGTATTCTGGTTCGAGTACTCGTATAACTATAGCGTCGGTCATTTTTGTATCCGTTACTTCGGATCCGGACAAGTAACGAGTACTCGAGTAACGAATAGTTACTTTTTTTACACCTCTAATACCTATCCTATACCTATCGAATATTTACGATGGAGGGGTCGAGTGTCGAGTGTCGAGTGTCAAGCATAAAGAAAATTTGGTTTCTTTATGGTGTCAAGTGAAGCATACAAGGGCGTAGCCAAAGGGTCAAGTAAAAACCAAAATACACGGGGGAATGCGGTTGCCGTTGCCTGTAGTGACCTTTTTTTTTGGCTTTTTTGTTTTATCTGCAGCGATCGCCCCTCACTGGGACGAATTTATTTATAGGTATAATTTTAATTTATAATTCTACTAAATAATTCGATTTTGAAATATGAATTATTACTAATTATTCGATAGTGAAAATAATTCGATTATTCCCAACGCTAATTTGTAGCGTTTTCGAAAACTTACTCTAGTTAGTGTCGTGTGCTCTATGTTTTGTGCTCATGTGTTCATAGAAAACCTATACATACATAGGTTTTCTATGCGTGTGCTTTCTCAAATCTGCTGGCTATGAACGAGAGATATGGAAATAGCGGTTATTTCTAGAGATGGGCACAACCGAATGATTTCAATAACCGAATTATGAGTATTCAAGTGACTTTAAAAACCGGATGATCATTCGAATGATTTCACTCATAACTCCGATCCGATACTTGCTGCGATGATGTACGAAATGTGCCGAGTGCTGCCAATTATTCGGTGATTCACTGCATTTGAACAGTTGAGAATGCTCAAGTTATTATTAGGTATAATTCATTGAAGTTGTTAAATGCTAACGGTTGGTTGCAGGTTATTCATTTATTTAAAATATCCATTTATTTAACAATTATTGTATTTATATCTAAAACTACCATGAGTCCGGGTGCCAAAATACATACTTAATTAATCTTTGTACGGCCTAGCTACATCCTTAAACAAAACAACAGGCGAGCGCCGAGTTCACGTCGTTTGTCATCCAAGTTATAAGTTACATACATTGCTAGATTTCGAATAGCTGAACATTCAGGTTATTTTTCATTCGAATAATCTCATCACTAGTTATTTCCCTCTATATATTTCTCTATGGCGGTCATGTCGAAAATCAAAGAAAGTTTTGTTGTTGCACATAGAATAAGTTGTTGCACTTTTGACAAGTGGATGTCACAATTGTAAAACAAATAATAGCTGTCACATAATATAACAGCCTTGACAATTGAATAAGGTTGATTATTTGGCTATTTTACGATTTTACATAAACGAGAATTAAGTAGTAGTCTGCAAGAAATCTTTCAATAAAAAAAGTTTTAGACAGTTGTTGAGAGGTATATTGGCCATGACCATGAACCTTACAAGGTCAATTCAAGGTCAAGTTAATTTTTTTACACGTAAATCACTGTTTTCTAATGTGGCCATATATGAAGAGTTCGAGCAACTTCAGATATAAAGTCAATTGGCTACCCAATGTCACCCAAAGGTCATGTCTGTTTACTTGCCCTTGATCATGAAACTTACAAGGTCATTTTTAGGCCATTCCTGATGAATCTGAAACACGGATGAACATCTTGATAATGAAAACTGAAAAGCATATCTATGCATCTCTTCGTTGTTGAAGTTTATTTATAGTTTCAGTTTTCATTGTTAAGATGTTCAACCGTGTTTCATTTTATGAGTTCATTTTATTAGTGGAAAATGTTCCATTTCTGAAATGTTTTCTTGCTTTTATTTGTGCAATATTAGTAATTATATTTTTATGATCAAAACACAATAAATGAATAGTAAATAATGAAACAGAAAAGTTTATTATTAACCCTTTAAATAGAACAAGTAAGATAATAAAAAGAATTTTTATTACTCTTCGCATGCGTCCAGTTTTTGTTTGGGTTTCGGTGGTTATTTGTCCAGAAGTTTCAGAAAAAAATAACATAAATGGAAACCCTACTAAGGGTATACAACATGTGCGAACAAGCATGCGTTGTTAGTCTGCACAGTCGCTAACTTTGTTGTTATACATTTATATGAGAAATGATGTCGGTTAAAAGCAATGAATTATAACATTATTGTCCTGAATTTAATGGCGATAAAAAAAATCAGTTGCCGCGTGATAATGACGGAACATACTTTTTTTTATTGAAATAGCCGATTTAGTCATGCAAATTTGAATTCTACGCGACATTCTAGATGGAAATGATAAAATTCTCGTCAAAATTAGGGTACCATTTTTTATGTAAGCACCATTTGAGTTTTTTTCGGGCTAGAGACTTGCGTTCTGAAAATTTCTGTAGCCTATAGAGTTGATCGTAATACACCGCAGTCGCTATATTATGACAACGATTTCGCAGTCCACACAACAAAAACAAACTCCATATCGAAATTTAGCGTTACAAGATTTTTGCGGCAATTCAGGGACTTACAGGATGGGCTGAGAAGGACACTGGCGGATAAAAACTCTATACTGGCACACACTACGATGTCTTCAATAAATCCTGTTTGGTCGCTGTCCCATCCTTTCAACCCCTTTCCAGCTTCCGTAATCCCTTCCAAGTTGCGTTTCCAGTTATGCCCGTTTTGGTTGCTCTGAGATCTGTTGGACGATTCCGTTGATACAAATGCTTCTAAATCTATTGTAGAAGCCTAAACTAATAATTGATTTCGACAACAATAAATTGGTCTTTACGATTACAAATAATTGGTTTTTACCAGGGCTGGATGCACGGCGGGGCAACTGGGGCGGGAGCCCGGGGGCCCCCACACATTGAGGGCCTCCACTAACCTTGGATTCAAAAATTTAATAACGATAAAAAAAATTAATTTTTAAGAAAGTAATGAGTAATGAATATATCCAGACAAGGGATATTTTCATCCTATGTCAAATCTATTCAGTGGTGGGATTTAGTGTTAATGGTGGCTAATTGCAGCGGAGATCGTTCATTTTCTAAAATGAAAATTATTAAAAATAGGCTGCGTACGACGATGACGCAAAAACGTCTAGGATATATGTCAGTGCTCAGTATAGAGAGTGATTTCTTCGAGAAAGGTTGGTTGGAAACGTCGAGTGAGGTTTCGAGAAATGAACTTATTATTTTATGACTTATTAAATGGCTCATGATTTTGCCTCTAAAAAACCACTCAAGTCTTACACTTAAATACTATCAACTGTTCCCCGCTCAACACTCGTCAGAAAGTAATAACGATTTTTAGGGAATTACAAAAATAGTATGTATCTTAATAGTGGAAATTTGTTTTTTAAATGTAAAAATAAAATTATCGATGGATATTTATTGGTTGAAAAGGCCTCCACTTTCTTCATTGCCCCGGGCCCCGACACCCTTGCATCCGGCCCTGGTTTTTACAATTATTCTTTGTAAAGCCGGCCGGTGTACTTGGCCAATATTTGCTATTGGCGCATACTTGCCAAGTCGTGTCAGTGGTTAACTTGTACAATCATTGGTCACTGGTGAGTACTGGCTAGTTTCCCATCGTCTGTCGGTAAAAATGACACAAGTCAAAGGCATTACAATTATTGGTACACTTGACGAGTCCATACTTGTCTATACTTGTGGTAGCACTCACACGAGTTGTGTATACTTGTGCAACCTTGCTTCGCTACTATTCAGTCTGTAACAATAAGCGTACGGAAGAGGCTGTGTTAACATTTCTCCGTTATATCGCTTATGATTAAAAATTAATTTAAAAAAAAATCAAATGTAGTGGTCAAATAAAGTAGTGTTAGTTTTTTTTTTATTTTAAATAGCACCTACTCATAACTACAAAAGCCGCGCAAGCAACCATATTTTCAGAACGACCGCTATCCATGATGGTCAACACTCGTCTATTCACTTCACCAACATTGTACCAATTTGTTGGCTAATACTTGCACACGTCGTGAGGACGCCTTACTTGTTACTTGTTACAGGCCTTCGCGAGCTGGCTCACTTGACAAATACACCAATTTTGAAGTATTTGTCAAGTACACCAGTCGTCTGAGTCCGGCTTAAGTGAACCGAAATCGTATGTTATAACTAGGGCTCCGAACGTGTGCAATAACCAGTGGCGGCTCGTCAGAAGAGGCAGAGAAGGCAGTGCCTTCCCTGTGAACATTCCAAATAATTTTTTTTTATATAAACCTACCTACCTATAATACTTCGTTGAAAAGTGCCGTTATTCTTGCCGGATTTTTTTGAGTGCTTGGAGTGGTATAGGAGGTTAATAATAATTATTGAAAGTGTACCATATTACTTACGTAAGTCATTATTTGAACGTTTTATTTAATTAATTATACAAAATTATAATGAAGGTAACTGGCGACTATAGCAGTTTGTTTCATAATAATAATAATAATAAGCTGAAGCGCCTATGGAAACTGGAGAAGGTGGAGACGTACGCCCTAGTAATATCGGCGGAGGGCGTGATGACGACCAGATTCGCCAAGAACTTCGCGGCATTAGGACTGTCTTATAATATTATTAGAAATGGCCAGAAGGCAGTTGTACTACAAACTGGTCACATTGTAAGAAAGGTTTTGGGATAGGATGAATTTCCTCCCCTCGCCTGAGCCTAATTTCTGCTGGAGGCGGGGATGAGATATCAAACCATCACTGTCTGCAGTAGGAATGGGTGAATGTTTCCCAGCGTTTACGCTGAGAAGTGTGACTATAAAGTCGGCGAAATAATAATAATAATAATAATAATAATAATAATAATAATAATAAGGCTTTCGGGACTGGCAACCCCGCATACCCCAGCTACGCACGGAGAAGCAGAGTTGGTGAGAGCAACTTTGTTTACGGGTGTGGCAAACCCGCGTACTCCGGCTATGCATGGGGGAGCAAGGTTAGTGAGAGTAACTTTGCTTTCGGGACTGGCAACCCCGCATAACCCAGCTACGCACGGAGAAGCAAGGTTGGTGAGAGCAACTTTGATTACGGGTGTGGCAAACCCGCGTACTCTGGCTATGCATGGGGAGCAAGGTTAGTGAGAGTAACTTTGTTTTAGGAGTGGCAATCCTGCATACCCCAGCTGCGCCACCGATTTATAATAAAACTAGATAAGCAGTGAATGGGGATGCGCAAGAAAATTTTAATTCTGATAGAGAGATAATTGTCAAAAACTATGGTATTACTGCTCATGCGCATTTAAGACATTAGGTTTTATTTGACAATGCAGATAGCCATTTTAATATATTTAATGTCATCTGTCATCTTGAATCTTGTGCGTTTTAATTGTTTTCTTGTGTTTTCTCGCTGAGATTTAGTGTTTACTTTAGTTTTGAATCATAATTATATTGTATTGTTATGTCTGCAAAACTTTCCGTTCGTGAGCCCGTCTTTATACATTGTGCATAAATAGACTTTTAGATATTACCGAAGTGTATTGTTGCTTTTTGCAAAAATCGGCGAGGTGTAAATCGGCGAGAACTAAAAATATTGCCTACTACAGGTAAATAAATATTTCGGTTTGTGAAAACTTAAATAGTGTTAATTATTTTAATTATTATTTTAGATTAACTGCTTGCTGAACGGTTATGAATCATGGATGCAAGCAATTGGCAGAGATCCCAAGGAAAATTTGTCCATAACACACAATGCTATTTGTTCAGATCATTTTACACAAGATTCACATATATACGTTGATGACAAGAGGGTTTTTAAAAAGTTTGCATTGCTATCAGTTAATTTAAAACCAGTGAAACGAACTTCTCATGAATATCGGTGAGAATTTGTTGTATACAAATTTAAATATATATCTCAACTGAAGTGAAAACTGTCAGTCTTGCAAGTGTGTCCTATGTATAGCCACATTTGACAGTCTTTTTCTAAATTTTTAAGATTGTTTTCTTTTTAGAAGTGGGGTCTACTTTACAAGAAGGTGGTATTGATTTAGACATCAGCCGACCATTGACAAGTTTCGTTACAAAAGTGTCTAAAGAATTTAGAAAAAGAAGCTGGCAAAGATAGATCGTACTAAGTCGTACACCTATGTTTTCAGAAGCACGTAAAGAATTGAGGTAATTTTATCCTGTATTTTGTAAATATGTTTGAAAGGGTTTAATGAATATTCTAATTAATTTTAATTTACTATCTGCTGTCTACTATAGCTACTATCTACTATAATTAAAATTACTGGCTGCTATCTTAATAAATCTAATAGTTAATGTAATCTATATACCATATTTATATGACATCTTATATTATTATAATTTTAGTTTATCATTATTTGGATCAACTCTCCAAGAGCTCAACCACATCTCCAGCAAAACAAAGGCAATACGTCTACAGATAGTGAAGGTTTAACTGGAAGCCCTTAGAGAAGACGGAAGTTTTTACGAACATTTGACAATTATGCGTAAGAATTTTGTGACTAATATGTTTATAAGTATAATAATAGTTTTTTTAACTTAATAGTATTTAGTTTAGGCAAATTAAATTCTGTGTTAATCATATCGAGTACTTTCTACAAAAAGTAATATATTGAAATGTGTTGTTTTAGAGTATCGCTAAGAAAACTGACCAAACAAGTAGGAGATCTTAGGGAAGAAAATAAAAAATTAAAACAAGAATTAAAAGGCACGATCAAAACGGCTATCTGATAAATTGGACCATCTAAAAAATGTAATTAAGGAGCTAGTAGACACAAATCTAATTAGTGAAGATGCTTTAAGTGTTTTGGATAAAACCTATTGTAACATTCCATACGAGTTGATTTTATTATTATTTTACAATACTTAAAAGTACGTTTTTATAGTATAGCTAAGCGACAAACTGAAAGTGAGTGCGGAGAACTCATAAGAAAAACTTATTCCGAGTTAATATTATTTAAAAATCAGTAGCTTTATCAGGTTTGTTTTAATTTCATATTATTAAATTAACATCTCTAGATTGCACTATGTACCGATACTGCCCTCTAGAGACAGAAACGCGCCAGAATTCAAACAAATAATCTATATTTTAAACGACATATACATGGAACTATTATATATGATTCACAATTATATAAATTTATAAATACAAATTTCAATTTCAAAGCTGACCTAGAGAATAACGTAAGAAACCCGGAGCCCGGAGATACTTCGTGGAAACCTGGAGTCTCCGGGTCATTTTCATGGAAGTGGCAACTCTAAATGAACTACATTTTTCAAAATTGAGTGACAGTGCTATGTGTTCGATTTATTTATTTACTTATTTACGCTTATAATTATTATTATTATAAACTATTTTAAATTATTTCTGTGTATTATTTCTCAAAATGAAATAAAAAATACTTGAGATCATTTTTTTCATTCCTTCCAACTATTATAAATGTCTGTTGATTTTTGAAAAGAATGAACAATACTGGGTAAGTAAAGGTAAGGGTAAGTACTGGGTACGTAAGGACTTTGAAGTCGGAGAAACCGAAAATGTATTGCATTACTTATAATTACATAATTTGAATATTGGAATCAAAAATAGAAAGTAATTAAAATGTGTTAAAATCATGAATTTCAAATAGATTGTTATTTGTAAGTCATATATTAAATATAATCCTTGTAGTACATATACATACATGCAATTTTGTGTTATTAATGTTATTATACACTTTAGGCTTATGTGACGCATTGCATAATTATTTACAGAATTCTGTGCGAAATGCAAAGCGACAACTTTAATTTGTTCCTATTCCATGAAAATACAACAAATTAAAGTAAGATAATGTAGGTTGTTGCCTTATATTTCACATATAATTCTATATATAATTATGCACCATATGATATGAATCTTCAATATGTACCTTACATATTTCAAACATGGTTAGAAAATTCATTTATCTGGAGAAGTAATTTAAATATTCGCGCAACTATAAGGATGCAGTGCGCACACTCAGTAATACCGTGCGCAGAACCAATTTGATCAGGCAGTGGAATATTGTACTGATCCTCTATTTATATATACATCTCGGTGAGCTGCGCACGGAGAAGCAAAGTTAGTGAGGGTAATTTTGTTTTCGGGTGTGGCAACCCCGCGCACTCCAGCCAAAGCACGAAGGAGCAGGCTTGGTGGCAGTTCCCTGTTCTCGGGTGTGGCAAACCCGCTTACTTCAGCCGCCGCAGGAACGTGGCACATGGTGTTCCGAATACCCCCCGTCCGGGCCGGGGACTTACACGGCATCAAATTCCCGAGGCTAGGTTTGAGCGAGGAGTGGCTCTTGTCCAATCTTTGGCAGAAGAGTGGCTCTTGCTCAAATTGGCTTTGAAAAGGGATATTTTTGTCTTTTTCACCCCCAAGAAAAAGATACAAACATGAACAATGAAAATAAGCATTAGTAGTGATGGGTCGCTACCTGGGGTTCGCCAGGGCATGTCTGGAGCCGGCGCTGGACATGACAGCATGCGGGACGTCGGTGGCAGGCAGCTGAGGAGGCGGGCACCTGTCGTTCAAGAAGCTACAGCCCCAAACCCAAACGCAAACTCACAGCCAAACAGAGGAGTGGACGACACGAGAAGGGCCGAAGACTACGAGGCCCCTCTACCCCAGGGTTCGCCTGCCGTGCGACGGAGGGCTGCCCGAAGGAGAGAAGATACCAGAAGGTTGAGGTGGACCGTCGAAATGAACATAGAAGTTATGAGGACGTTCTACATCATCAACCACTGCAGAGACGAGCCGCTCCCTGGATGGAGACATTCATTACATGCCGAATTCCTACGCAGAAATCCCACTTTCAACATCTCTGAACAAAATATTGTAGATAGGAAAAACGTCATCGTTAGGAAGCGCTACCTCACAGATCTTCAACTACAGGAAGTCAAGAGAGAAGTCGGCCAGATCCTATACCAACAAGAGGAGTTCCAAAATCTACCGGAAGTACGTGCGGAAGAAGAAATCCAGCCACAGCAAAGACGTATCTCCCGAACGCCATCATCGTCCAGATCAGAGGGAAGAATTAGTGATGTACACCTACCGAGAAGCCAACATGAAGAACGACGAGAACGATTTCTACAACTAGTGACCCACTATGAGTTCGTGAATCCACTAAATAGGCCCAGAATACCTAAACTCAGGAATGTCAATAAAGCGCGTGACATAATATCCAGTGCCAACAGTATTTTGCAACAATATTTGGATGGCACAAATGATCTACTAAAGGCACATTTGGGTGTGTATTGTGCCTCAGCACTCATCCTCGAATTGAACGGACAGCAAGTATATACCCCAAACCCCAACCGAAAGAACAAGGACAGTGATACCCCGATGTGGAAGAAGAGGCTTGAGAAGAACATCGACGAGTATAGAGCTGACGCTGATGTCCTCAGTGAATTTCTAGCAGGAAACAACTCTCGAAGGGTCATGGCTAAAACACAAGCCATAGCTAGAAAGGCGCAGATAGATCTGAATAATGCAGACCATCGGCAACAACTATTGAACCTCAAAGATCTTCTGAGGCAAAAGGCGAAAGCGAAGGGTGCCAGGCTACGTAGATACAACAAGCTGACAAAAAGAAAACAACAGAATGCTGCGTTCGAGAACAACCAAAAGCAGTTTTTGAGGAGCTTGGAGAAACAGGGGGAAGAACAACCTGCAGAAATCGATCTAGTGCGATTCACAACATACTGGAATTCCATTTGGAGTGACGCCGACACATATAACGAGAACGCGCCATGGATTGAGGAAATTGAAGCACACAACGAAAATCTCAACCAAATGGCTGTCGGAATTATTACAGAAGAGGACGTAACCTCGGCAATCAAGAGAACCAAGAACTGGAAAGCACCAGGCCCCGATGGGATACAAAATTTCTGGCTGAAGCACCTACCTGCATCTCATGGTATTCTGGCAAAGTGTTTCACGGAGGCGATCAACGATCCACATGTCGTACCTGATTTCCTTATGACAGGCAATACGTTCATGCTTTTCAAAAAGGGTGATGCTGCACAACCGAAGAACTACAGACCCATCACGTGTCTGTCCACAATATATAAGCTGTTCACGTCTATCATAAATGAAAAAAATCTATCGTCACTGCTTGGAAAACAACATCTTTGAGGAAGAACAAAAGGGATGCATCAGAGGCGCAGCGGGGTGTAAACATCAACTGACAATCGACGCTGTGGTATTGAAGCAAGCCCAAGTAAGAAGAAGAAACCTGCATATGTGTTACATCGACTACAGCAAGGCGTTCGACTCGGTACCTCACGACTGGCTACTTAAAGTCCTGGAAATTTACAAGGTCTGCCCTCGGATAAGAGCTCTTCTCCAACATCTTATGCAGTCATGGAAAACAAACATTTGGGTCTCTGGAGGGAACAAAGGTCAAGTTGAGATCAAGAAGGGAATCTTCCAAGGTGATTCACTCTCGCCGGTTTGGTTCTGCTTGGCACTCAATCCATTATCTACACTACTCAATAAAACAACAGCTGGGTACAAGATCAACATGAGAAGCCGAGCAACACTCACTCACCTGCTCTACATGGACGATCTGAAACTATTCAGTGGGACCAAGGCAACTCTCCAGGCCCTCATTGGAACTACTAGGACCTTCAGCGACGACATCAAAATGTCCTTTGGCCTGGATAAGTGCGCCACATTAAGTATTGTGAAGGGAGCACCTCTTAACAATCCAGAGGTATATGCCGACATCCATCAACTACCACCGGAAGAGCAATACCGTTACTTGGGAGTGTGCAAGACGGCGGGATCAACCACACACAACTGAAGAAAGAATTCCAAGAGAAATACAAGAGCCGCGTGACAAAGTTGCTGAATACGCTTTTATCTGGAGGCAACCTTATCAAAGCCATCAACTCGTGGGCTGTCCCAGTGCTGACATACTCTTTCGGAATCGTCAAGTGGTCCGTTACTGATCTTGATGAGCTCGACCGACTTACCAGGCGGCTCCTAACTAAGTTCAGGCACTTACACAATAACTCTTCCGTAATCAGACTCTACCTGCCGCGAAGACGAGGTGGGAGAGGTCTATTGAACATCAAAAATCAGTGCCTTAATCAAGAAGCTTCCTTAAAAAGAAAACTGCTAACGAACCCCTGTTCGTTTGCAGTTTTCTTGCTAATAACAGCAGTAGCAAGAGAGGACGCTGGTTACACGCCTTTGAGCCTCGGATGTGAACTTATCCCGGTCGACGTACCAACAGAAGAGGAGCTCCGGACCCAGTGGATGGAACATGCTTTGCAGGGCCGTTTTCCAAAAAATGCTACAGCCAGACCACATCGACAAAGAAAATTCATTAAAATGGCTTACCGACGGCTATCTGTACCCCGAGACCGAAGGCTACTTGACTGCCATTCAGGACAGGGTTATAAAAACAAGAAATTACCAGAAGAATATCCTGAGAGACGACGTCGAAGACCTATGTAGAAAATGTGAATCTGCAGGCGAAACTATAGAACACATAATAGGAGGGTGTCCCGCGCTATCAGAGTCAGCATATCTCGGCAGGCACAACCAACTTGCGAAGATGGTTCACCAACAACTGGCGCTCAAGTATGGCCTGTTAGCGACGGCTCCGCCATACTACAAATATGCCCCGGAAGCTGTGCTGGAATCGGAAGTTGCCGTGATGTACTGGGATAGGCTAATCATCACCGATCGAACAGTGGACTTCAACCGACCGGATATTGTGCTGATCAACAAGGAACAACGAAGAGGGATCATCATAGACATCGCTGTGCCACTTACCCACAACATTCAGAAGACTGAACGGGAGAAGATCGCGAAATACGAAAATTTGTCAATCGAGCTGAAGCGCCTATGGAAACTGGAGAAAGTGGAGACGTACGCCCTAGTAATATCGACAGAGGGAGTGATGACGACGAGATTCGCCAAGAACATCGCGGCATTAGGACTATCTTTTAATGTCATTAGAAATGGCCAGAAGGCAATTTTGTTACAAACTTGCCACATTGTAAGAAAGGTTTTGGGATAGGATGAATTTCCTCCCCTCGCCTGAGCCTAATTTCTGCTGGAGGCGGGGATAAGATATCAAGCCATCACTGTCTGCAGCAGGAATGGGTGAATGTTTCCCAGCGTTTACGCTGAGAAGTGTGACTATAAAGTCGGCGAAATAATAATAATACGAGTTGTAATGACAATAAATATTCGAACCTGCAATGATATTGTTGAATCTTATAAAGTACAAATTTAGTCGCCTGTCTTATGAGGATAAATTATTTGTTAAAGATTTAAGAGTACCACGGCCAGATCTAAGTAAAACTTTAATTAATCAGGGTGCCGGCTCGTAGTTTTGTTAATACGTGGTATGATAAATGCAAATGGCTAAGTGGTTCTTTAACTTTAAACAAATTATTGTGTTGGCCCTGTGTATTATTTTTAAATCGTGGAGAAGATGCTTGGACAAAGTCTGGATTTGATAATCTTAAAAATTTATCTCGTTCATATTTAAAAACTCAGGAACATATTAGTTGTGTTTGCAAATTACATCTTTTTAGGCAAACAAAATATTATCAATTAATTGTATCTGTATCATTTAATTGTAAAATAATTTGACGGAAACTCTACACTTTGCCGATGGTTTTGCTGGACCAATAAAATATATAGACATCCAAAAAAAACGTCATCAACTCTGGCTATGAACGAGAGAGATGAAAATAGCGGTCATGTCTAAGCTTTTTGGTTATGTCAAACTTTTGACAAGTGACTGTCACAATTTGTAAAATAAACAATGGCTCATATGATGTGACAGTCTTGACAAGTAAGTAAGGTTATAAATTCGATTAAGAATAGAAATACGTCTTTTTTTCTTGGATAACTTTGATGACGTTTTTTTTGGATGTCTATATTAGCTACATTATGTTAGACAAATGTACTTAATAAATTTTATTGACCAAGTAGAGGTCCTTCTCCTAGCTATATGGTATATTACTAACAATGTTTACCATTACAAAAATTAAGGAAACAAAAATTATTATAAAATTTGTTTGCCTCCCCAAAAAAAAGTCACGAGCCGCCACTAGCTGTAACGTAGGGCCAGACTCGTAATCAGTCATGTTATTGACGGAAGATGACATATGAGAGATAAAAAAAAGGAGTAAAAATGTATTAATAACGTATATGTACACACCTAATGCTTGTGTCATTCAGAAACACCGAATGTCCTCATTACTTGAGCGTACGTTGCCATGACCAGTAGTCTTTCTGTATTTATTCTCGTTAAACGTGAGCGATTTGGCCTGTACAATTGGTTGCAGAAGAAAAATGAGTGTTCCACATCTACTGAAGTTAAAGGTGCAAATTCCAAATAGTTCACATGGACAGAGGACGACACAACACGAACATTATTTTCACAAATTTCGCACAGTTGTTTATAACACTAACAGTTTTTTTGTTGTCACTATCATCAGTACATTATTATTTTTTACATCTACAGAGGACAATACACGTGTTACTACTATTTCTATACTTTTAGCCGCTATTTGCAAAACTCGTTTATTAGCTATCAATATCGAGGGGAAGTAACGACCTTATTACCGCAAAATCTGTTGTTTCGTCTATTGTTATCCACATAAATTTATTACGTATGTCCTCTTTGATATTTCCCATGACACGTTGATATGTTTTCTGTAAACATATTTTACGCAATGTATGGCTACTAGGCAATGGAAAATCGGATACATATTTGGCAAAAAAACGTTTAAAGTGAATATTGTCGACCACGTTCCACGCAAGGCTACATTCGCAAAACATTATGCACAAATCGAACCAAAAGTTCCTCTTTTCTAACCGCATTCCAGGTATATTTTTTTGATGGATATTCGAATCTAAATGTCTTTTACACTCTCGACGATCACGAAATATATATATCGACGATTGCAAGGAATACATAAAATATGTAATGCGTCTATTGTAAAATCATTGTAATTTTCAATCATCTTTTTTTAAGTCTATTCACAAATGGTAACGACTGTGCCATTATTGCAGAAATCTACTCAAAATCAGGTAATATGTAAATACAGTACACGAACTCACGAGTGACTAACTCGCGACAAAAAATTGTTTTCAATGCGGCGGTCGACCCATTTAAACCGTCGCGCCGGCAGGTCGCTATCGGAATGGCTCGCTGTCTTACGGAGAAAGGGTATTACAGAGTCCTGGATTCCCGCGAAGCCTTCGTTCGGGATCATTCTACGCACGGACAGTGGCGTGCGTATAGAGGGGCAAAAAATATGCTCTTAAAGAATACGGTTTATACTTTAATTATCATACAGTTGTATAGTGCCGGCTCTGCGTGACAGCATACTTTTCCGGACCTTAGTTATAACACAACAAAGTTAGCACTAGTGCTGACTTAAGTTTAAACATGGTGTAGGTATAATATACATAATTATGAATAATCTATGAGTTTTTCTGGGTAAGCTCCTTTAATTGTCATTTTTTCGTTTGACGCTGACGTATGTAGGTAAACGAATTTAAGTACGACCCTGTTATGCAAAAGATAGTCTCCCAGTATGCAGTTAAACAGTATTGATAGGTATAAGTAAAATATGAAAATTTCAGTCAAGTATATGTATTTTCACAACATAACAGATAGGTACGTAATAAAATCATGTAAAGTTTTTGCAACAGTCTACAGGAATGTCTGGTAATAGGTAGGTAGGTATCATAATATAAAATAAATACTTATGTACTAAGCGCGCACTGCACAATCATATAAAAGACAAACACGCACGAACCTTGTATAACTTAAGTAGTTCCACAAATATCTAAAAATTACTAATTCGGTACACTTACGACTGTGCACTCAATCTTTGGCAAATATTATTTATCCTTATTTTAAGTTTTTCTAGAACGTCAAGAGCTAAATCTTCTACAGTAGTATATTTACATTTTTGAAAATTAAAAATGTCTGTCAAAAATCCTATAACCTGCTCTTTAAAATATATACAGGTGTCTCTTAACAATTCATCTGCACCCAAAAAACCCCAAGCTAACAATGGGGACAACTGTTCCGATATTGTATAAAAATGAGCCATAAAACCTGTAGAAAATTTCAATCTCCTTCTTTTAGCTTTTAAAACTGACCAAACAGCCGTAGTTAAGGCTGTTTCTTTAAAACCGTTAGATAACCAACGATTCTGAATTACTGCCGTTACAGAGGGACGGAGGGCTATCTAAGTCTTCAAAAGCGTCCATTAGTATATAGTCTAAAACTACATCATAAAAAGTTAGAGCTTTTACTCCTCTCGAACTCATCTCTTCTTCCAATTCTCTCCAGTTAACTGGATCTTGGATATATTGTAACATCTCTTCATAGCCTGCAATATATGATAGTGTTAAGCAAGGCATATATACAATAACTATACAATATGTGTACATTACACCTCAGTCAGTTATAAAAAAAGGATAAATAGAAGTGAGATGACAGATAAGAAGCAATAACCCCTGGCGAGCAGAACTGGCCCTCTCACCAAGCACCACGAGAACGAGAAGTGTAGAATCTGTCCTTTTTTACAACCGGCCGATGGAACAAACTAACATTATGATGTTATTGATTAGAGTGACTAGGGTTCAACAAAAGTTGCTTTGTACAATGACAAATCGCAATAATTTTTATTTTTATTTTTAAACGTCATTACCGGATTGAGTTGAAATCGAAATATTTTGGTACCTGTGGTTTGAGGCTTAAATTAGAGAAAAATGATTGACAGTGATACTGTTATCTACTAAAAGTAACTAATGTGAATGAATCTAGAATAATATCTTACCTATTAAAAAATCTTTAGGATCTTTATCTGCATACAGTAATAAATCGGCTAGTATTTGACGACCGGCGTCTACAAACCAAATATAATTCACGTGGTCTCTCAAAAGGTGCTGAAAGGCTAGTCTAAGACAATGCAATTTGGCGAGATATTCCCCGTCAGAACCGCATTTTACCAAATCTGTTCTAAGTGTTCTACAAGGAATACCGCCATTTTCAAGTTGTCGTAAAGCTGCCTGGTAAAGCGGGTACGACTCTAAATCAGGAAAATAATCGGCAAATTCCTCAAATTCCCTAAGATCTGCCACCTGTAAGAGAATTAAAATGTAATTACCCTTTAAAAATATATCTAAAACGTATGTCTAAAATAATAGGATAAGATAAATAGTAAAATATGAATGTATGACAGAAGGATAAGTAACCGCATCGTACAACATAGCTTCGTTGTGTGCTGTAAATTCTTTACACAGAAAACTGCATTACGAGGTGTGTAAATTAAATAATGAGACTGGCAACGTAGCGCCCGATATAGCAACATTGCGGAGAAGGGCCTTGGAAGGGCGGTAGGTTAACATGTAATGCACCTTCAGTACTTTGAACTTACTTGTTATTTGTTTGTTCTTTGTAACTGTTTTCGTAAACCAGTAAACCAAACGGTGTGCTATCGGGTTTTGCTTCAGACTTGGACAAAGCGCAACGGATACTTTTGCAAAACTTCAACACGCCTACGGAGACAGTGTTTTTTCAAGAGCCCAGGTTTTGCGATGGTTTAAGGCATTCTCGGAAGGAAGAGAGTCGATTGAAGATGAACCACGCAGCGGAAGGCCTTCATCTTCAATAACCGATGAAAATGTCGATAGAATACGGGATCTTGTGCGTTCAGATCGTCGGTTGACGACAAGAATGATCAGGCAAGAGTTACACCACTATTCATCAGATTTTGACTAACGAATTGGGGATGAGAAAAATCTGGGCAAAAATGGTTCCAAAACACCTTTCGCAGGAACAAAAGGACATCAGTTTTGGAATCGATTGAAAATGATCCCCATTTTATGGAACGTGTCATTCATTACTGGTGATGAGACTTGGGTGTTTGAGTACGACCCGGAAACCAAGCGCCAAAGCACGGAATGGTATATTTCAAGCTGCCCAAGACCCAAAAAAGCAAGAATGAGCAAGTCAAAGATCAAATGCATGCTGATTTGCTTTTTTGACAGCCAGGGAATTGTTTACAAAGAGTTTGTGCCTCCAGGTCAAACAGTAAACGATATTTTTACAGAGAGGTTTTTGAAAAACTTAGAAAAAGGGTCATGCGTGTGAGACTAAATATCAAAAAGAAGTGGATGTTGCATCACGACAATGCGCCTTGTCATACAGCCATTTCAGTAAACGAGTTTTTAGCCAGTAAAAACATGTATGTGTCTCCTCAGTCTCCTTATTCGCTTGACTCGAGTCCGCGTGACTTTTTCTCTTCCCGAGATTGAAAAAATCACCTCAAGGGACGTCATTTTGGGACCATTGAAAACATTCAAACGACTGTAACCGACCAGCTGAAGGCTATTCCAGTATATGAGTTCCAGGACTTCGATGAGGAATCGAAGAACCGTCTCCGGCGCTGTGTAGCTTCCCAAGGAAGTTATTTTGAAAGAGACAATACTGCATTGTAATTCTATTCGAATAAAAAAAAATTAAAAAATCAGTCTCATTACTTAATTTACACATCTCGTATGAATAAAAATAAAAGTGCCCAGTAGATACTTATACTGCCACCACTGCACCACACAGAAGTGATAAAAGTCCTTACTGCGCAAGGTATAGACGAGTAGGATAAGACTTTCTACATATTTAAATGACAAAGCGTTTCTGCGCATATGCTACGCCCTTAAAGCCTCACCTGCGTTACACACGTGTTACACAAAAGGGCGAGATTTGTTAACTAACTTACAAAATGACTGATGTTCAAATCTGCCGAAAAAGACGGAGTGAGACTAGTCTACTGCATTTGCATTAGTATTACTGATCAGTGATCCCGACGATCCGACGCCGGGTTGTGTTTATTGCCAGTAATGACGGTCAAGACGTGGTATATCCCACACCGCCTCTCCTTCTCTTGCGCATAGATTTTTTTTAGTTGGTAATATTTGCCATATCTAAATCGACACGGGCCGATCCTGTATATTTCTAAGTGTTTAAGTTGTTCGACTAATGGTGGGTTCATGCAGAAATTTTTAGTAATAAGAATAAGAATAGTAATAAGCATAAAAGTTAAACCTTCGTTTTATAATGACCCAGTTCATGCAGTAAACATAATTTTTAGTAATAATTTTAAAAATAAGGATTTACTGCATGAACTGGGTCATTATAAAACGAAGGTTTAACTTTTATGCTTATTACTATTCTTATTCTTATTACTAAAAATTTCTGCATGAACCCACCATAACATTATTAAAAATATTGTACTTACTGCTTTTATGTCACTAGAATAAAATTTTTCTAAGCTCAAACCCACCTGATCTTGCGCGGAAGCATAACTCTCGCCGCCAGATAAGTCGGTGTCCAAACCATTCTCTTCTTTAATACCGTGCTCTGGTTTAAAAAGTACAGATCTCTCGTCTAAAAATAACATTTCCGAGTGTTCCTGTAATTCTATGGCTAATTCCAGCAATTGTTGCAAATCGTTGCAAAAACCGGCTTCCTCCGGACCCAAAACTGCCAGAGGGCCTGCCCCATCCTTCGATCTGTACGCTGCCAAGGCGTCCTCCCAGTAACTAATACATGTTTCCAAGGCCTCCATACCTAACAAAAAACGAAACATACATGATTACTTACATTATATACAGGTGGGACGTTCCATGTCAACCGGGACACCGTTCTCTTCAAAGTAGAAGCAAGGAAAAAATACGTTTAAGGTGTCAAAATGTTCGTATGCTCAAGAGCTTTCGAATAAACGATGGCCATTTTGGTAAAATTTCGAAATTCAAAATGGCGGCCATAAAATGGCGACTATAATTAGAATTAAAAAAAAAATAGTCCAGTCGTCCAGTCCCTAGCTTAAAATCATCTATACATGGAAAATACCCCGGTCTAATAGTAGAGTTTACGATTTTTGATATGCTGAATCCGAATTTCATATTCTTAAAGTCCAATAGTGGTAGGAGTATTATTAACAGCCATTTTGACCATTTTTTTTGTTTTTTAGATCATATCTCTCTGGAAAAAAGGATTGTTTTCTAGAAGTAGCCACTTTTATGTGTTTTGACATCATAATTTCGATTATTGGGATCCCAAAGTACAGATTTGTATTGTAAGAACTGGCCATTTTTTGACAATTTTTTGGCATTTTTTGGCGTCAAGACCAAAACCCATCAACTTTAAACCTAACATAGCCTAAGGTGATTAGCAACAAACCTAACAACTGTAAACCTAACATATCTGGTTTACCTAATTAATTTCCTAGGTGATAAAAAATCATCAAAAAATGGCCCGTTTTAATTGCCCTAATTTTTTTTAGACTTCATAATCCAATAACACAAAGTCAGTACGTCAAAAAACATAACAGTAGCTACGTCTAGACAAAAAATCCTTTTTTCCAGAGAGATATGGTCTAAAAATAAAAACATGGTCAAAAAAGGCTGATACTAATACTCCTACCACTTTTGGACTTTAGGAATATGGAATTCGAATTCAGCATGTCCAAAATCATAAAGTTTACTATTAGATCGGGGTATTTTCCATGTATAGATGATTTTAAGCTATGTACTGAACTATTTTTTTTCTAATTTATCTAAGTTTCTAATTATAGTCGCCATATTATGGCCGCCATTTTGAATTTAGAAATTTTCCCAAAAATGGCCATCGTTTATTCGAAAGCTCTTGAGTATACGAACATTTTGAGACCTTAAACGTATTTTTTTCCTAGCTTCTACTTTTAGAGAGAACGGTGTCCCGGTTGACATGGAACGTCCCAGGTATGTATGCACAAGGTGTCTTTTATTATTTTGACATTCAGCTACTGGGTGAATCGTAAAGATAAAAAAATACCTTTAAGTACGAAAAAAACAAGGCGACCACTTAATTAAAATATTTTGAAATTGAAAAGAAAAACTATAATGGACTGTTTTATTGAATTTTAAATTTCGCGCTTGATATTCGTTGTCATGCAGTTGGCAGCAGACCCGAAGTTGCTGTCTTGTATTACTTGACATTTGTTGATAGTTTAAAATTATCTGAACCTCACATTGGCTTTAATGGTGGTTTGTGTTTTTTTTTTGAGTATCAATATATTGTACATATACGTTAGAGTTACACAAATTAACGTTTGGTTCAGACACTAATGGCTATACTAAACTTAGAGCGAGTTTACTCAGACAATGGTTCATTTTATTGGTTATCTATAAAATTAGAGTACACCTCATGGAATTTGTATCTATTATAGAATATAAGAATATTTAGTTAATATTAACTATCCTTAGCCATAAAGGGGGATTTTTTCTCTTTCTACATCCAACAATAACCGAGATACTAATTCATGCATAACCAATTTAGGGCAGACTGTATATGCCTAATATTGAAACTGGAAACCCTGAATTTATGATCCTAAAATCTACATAACATTAAGTGAAGAAAAGTACAAAGTCCATTGTGTATTTTTGGTTACCTTTTTTGGCGACTACAGAGAGAATGGAAACAATAGAACCTAAACATTTCGATCCAGTGGCGCAGCCACGGGAAATATAGGGGATATATCCCTCCCTCAAGATTCATGAGTAATACCTAAATGTTTTTTACATAGGAAAATACCATGTGCTACTATCTTATACAAAAAGTCATTGGTAAACAGAATTAGTAAACTAATTAACGAAGATTTTGTTTTAAATTGGTGCATTTATACTAGAATTAATTTCCAATTAAGTGACGGAAAAATCTAAGATGGCCGACTTCCAGTTTCGCCGAAAATGGTACTATTGTATATGTATATTTTTACATATTTGGATTCTACGAGTCAGAATACATACAACCCAAGTCTCGAATGTCATTTTGAGAGTATTCATTCATAATACACATCGATGGCGGTTGATGATATTTCAGTTAGCTATATTGTGAAAACGACGCATGGGACCTACATCACTTTTTTAGGTGATGACTATACATCAAATACAGAAACGATTTATAGTGAAAAAACCGTCAGCAAAGTTTGAGAAAAAATTTTCAAAAAAACTGCAGAACACCCTGGGATCTCAGTAACGTTCTGTGGAATATTTACAGTATATTTTTTTTCATAATCTAGAAACCAATATAAGGAGAGGTTTTTCGATTTGTTACAAAAATATTTTTTTTTTCAAAAAGTTATGGCCATTTTAATTTTAATTTTATAGGAACATTTTTGTTTCCCAAAATTATAACTGAAAAAAAAATATTTTGTAACAAATCGAAAAACCTCTTATATTTGTTTCTAGATTATGAGAAAAAATATACTGCAAATATTCCACAGAGCGTTACTGATATCCCAGGGTGTTCTGCAGTTTTTGGAAAATTTTTTCGCAAACTTTGCTGACGGTTTTTTCACTATAAATCCTTTCTGTACGAGGTGTATAGTCATCACCTAAAAAGTGAAGTGGGTCCCATGTGTCGTTTTCAAGATATGGCTAACTGAAATATCACCAACCGCCACTGATACACATTCAATGTAGATAGGCATCTACGTTAGGCGACACTGCTCTAAGTACTCAAAAAGTATGTCATATTATCTATAAAATATAATTCACTTGAAAACATAAACTATTTTCAATTTATTAGATATCAAATTAAGGGGTATCAACTATTTGCCTGTTTTTTGTTTAAGGAAATAAAACAATTTTAATAGTTATGGAGTCTCGCAGTGTTTTTTTATTGTTTATAGAGAATCAGAAGCTTATTTTGTTGGACAGACTGATATTTCGAAAAATCAAAGTGATTTTTCACTCTCTCACTCTCTCAGCTTTATGGCGCTCTACACGGCCGCCATATTAAACTTCCAAAAAAGGTTTTTACTGAAATGTTGGCAATAAGGAAAAGTTTCGAAACTGTGCTATCACTTACAAACGGCTGATGCTAGGTCGTCAAGTTCTGATATGTTATAATTAGATATATTTTTTCCATATATTATTATGAATAGTGGAAATTGATTCAGCTGTTTTTATACATGACCGTTTTATATTATTTTTTCACTAGCGACCCGCCCCGGCTTCGCCCGGTTTACGACATCGAATTAGAAACCTCTAAAATTATCAGTGTTTCTCTACTATATTATGCATGTATTATACATATAAACCTTCCTCTTGAATCACTCTATCTATTAAGAAAAACCTCATCAAAATCCGTTGCGTAGTTTTAAAGATCTAAGCATACATAGGGACAGACAGCGGGAAGCGACTTCGTTTTATACTATGTTATGATTACTTATTTCTTCAAGCACCATTTATTAATTATAACAGCTGTACATTTTCGTATAATTTCTTTGACTTTGTAGGAAACATAACCTCTTTTGCCTTACGGCTATTTCACTTGTTTCTTCCATATTTCACAAAATGTATTAGCGATATTAAGCGAAAATTTGACGCGCAGAATAGATTTTCGATTCGCATCAGCTGTCACGGGACAACTGAAATAAATACGAATTGAGGCGACCCCCATCACATGCTACGCGAGTTGCGTATGTGTTTCAATGCCGTATGCCAACTTGATTACGTTAATCAAAATTCAAAATAGCCCACAAAACAAATAATTTTTTTAAGGTTAAAAAAGTTGTTACTGATTAAATAACAGCAAATTTTGTGTTTTGCAGTCGGACATAAAGTCTTATATGCACCAAAGAGACATATCAGACTTTAATAAACTTAATAATAAACACAATACTTATAAACCTTTGGGCGCGTTCAAAAAGACACACTACAGCAATATAACCCTTTTAAACGTAAAAATGAACAAAAAATGAATACCGAGGAATTGCTTTTTAATTCAAATTTTCTGCATGTTACAGAAAAAATTTAAAGCATTTTTCGGCATGGTTGACGAGGTGACATTAAACATTTTGAAACAAGTAAAAATAACCACATTAAACCTTGCATCGATGCATTTTTGTTGAGCGACCAGATAGCAATGTAAAGAGACATCCAAAAAAGTCATCAAATCTGGCTATGAACGAAAGAGACAGAAATTGCAATCATGTCGAAGCTTTTCGGTTATGTCAAACTTTTGAAAAACGACTGTAACAAATATAAAATAAATAAATAATTTAAAAATCTAAATACGTCTTTTTTTGCTTTGCCAACTTTGATGCTATTTTTTTTTTATGGTTCATAGGCGTCAGAATTTAAGATGCCAGCGCCAGTACGGAAAAATTGCGAACTAACGATTGGGCCATTAACCGTTTGTTTTTTACATTGCTTTTAATGTGTTTTATCTTCAAGTTGCCGCTTTAATTTATTATTTATGTATGGGTAGTATTTGATTATTTACTGCCTAAAAACACCTTTTGTGATCAAGGTTTACTGTTTATAAGTTGCTGGCATAATTATAGTGGTTTTCTTTTGATTTTTAGACTGATAGAAGATACCTATGGAATATACATTTTTAGGTTGATCGGTTTATTTTGAAAAGTTTTAATAAATACTTCAAGGTATACATGTGTTTTTTTTACAAAACTGTTTAATATTTTAATTGAAAATATTTTTAAAGTAGAATGACAGACATTAGATTGAATATCTTCAAATATATGGTTATTTAGACGGCACTGTAATTTCAAAGTGTGTACAGGAGGGTGAACATGTTTTGAATGCAGGCCATTCATGACTTCATAAATTTGAAGGTACTGCAGTTTTTTAGTTTTCCCGCTTTTTTGAATCCTTAACTGAAACAGACAATAATAATGATAAATATCTTTACATTAAGTTTAAAATACTAAAACTTACGTCGATAAAAAAGTAATCCTCCTCAGCAAAATGAAGAGAACATACTTTCATAAATTTACTAAATAATCCTCAGTTTTAATATACAAGCCTTGCACATGTCTATACGTTCCTTTTGACCAAATTTATTTATAAGTGAAACTTGATGCTTTCCTTGTTCAGGATATACAGGGTCGCTGATATATATGGAAACGGTCGATTATCTCCTAAATTAAGATAGCTAGCGGAAAATATTAAGACACAAAAGTTTTAGGGTTTTTTTAAAATCTATCACAATAAAGAAAAATTAAGTATACAGGATCAGTCAAAAAGTCATGACGAAACAAAGTTGCTTTTTCCTTAATGGAACACTCTGTATATTATTCCACATTTCAATTATTCTCGAAATTCTAAACAAAATTCATATGGCACATCGTTACCTAAATTTAACCGTTTTCGAGATATCGAATTTTGAAAATAACTTTTTTACTATTCTCAAATTTATTAAAGGAAAAGCCCGAAATGATGGATATTTATTATGAAAATTACACAAGGTGGAAGATATGGATGATTAAATTTTAATTATTATTTTTTTACAGAGAAATAAAAAAGCATAATTGTTCAGGGTTGATAAAAATGCATGAAACGAAAAAAATGTATTTTTTAATGAATGTCCTGGATATTTCAAATTTTATGAAAACAATAGTTATGCCAGAAAAAAAAGAGAGAAAACAAGTTTTAATACAACAAATAATTTTTTTTGGAATTCTATTTTATTATAAGGTGCTCAAAGTGTTCACCATTTACCTCCTGACAGTAATGAATTCGTTGAACAAAAATTTTGTAGTGAATCTAAAAGTGTGTTGGGAGGAATGGTGGAAATTTCATGCCTTATCCTTTCTTGCAACTCTTCGATATTTTGCGGCCTATTTTTGTAGACTACATTTTTTATGTGACCCCACAGAAAAAAGTCAAGTGGGGTCATATCGGGAGACCTAGCTGGCCATTCAATTGCCCCCCTGCGTCCAATCCATTTATCAGGAAAGGTTTCATCTAGATATACCCGTACCAAACGTCCAAAATGTGGAGGAGTTTTTGATATGGATGGAATTTTTCACGTTTGCAAATTTTTTGAATGGAATATCGACTCATGTTATGATTTACAGCCCTCTGTTGCGTCGAATTTATTGGATTTTCCACCACATCTAACATGACATTCAAAGAATTTTCTTCGTTTGTAACGCTTACTGGTCTTCCACTTTTTGGTCGATCTTTGACACCTCCAGTTTCATGAAAACGCTGCAATGTTTTTTTGAAACGGTTGATTTAGAAAGAGGTTCCCGATCGGGATGCAATTCATTAAAAATAACCACTACTTGGTCAAAACTTCGTCTTCTATCACCATATCCTATGATCATTAAAATTTCAATACGCTCGATTTCACTTAAACGTGCCATTTTTGGGCGAAAATAATTTACACTAAATGTATTTTTGACATGTGTTGTCAAGATCATCACTGTTAGACAAAAGAACGAAGCGGCGTTGTTATGGAGCTAGAAACCTTCAAAGGTAACTTGATGGACTATAAACTTAATAAACTAAAATATTTTTGTATACTTTATAAGAAAATGATTTTCAAAATACGATATCTCGAAAACAGTTAAATTTAGGTATTCGATGTGCTATATGAATTTTGTTTATAATTTTGAGAAGAATTGAAATATGGAATAATATACAGGGTGTTCCATTCAATAAAAAGCAACTTTGTTTCGTCATGACTTTTTGACTGATCTTGTATACTTAATTTTTCTTTATTGTGATAGATTTTAAAAAACCCTAAAACGTTTGTGTCTTAACATTTTTCGCTAGCTACCTTACTTTAGGAGATAATCGACCGTTTCCATACATATCAGCGACCCTGTATATGAAAAGTTAATTGGGGATCTTTCTTAATCCAGGACGAACAGCGAAGTACACAACAATAGTGATTCATTCTAATTATAATACTCACAAAATAACGCTAATGTTATAATTTTTAATGAATACAACACAAATATAAACGAAAAATTTTCAAAACACAATGGCACTTACATGGACGTTTGAATAAACGATGGCCCAGCCGTTAATTTGTTGAGCGACCACCAGGGAGCGTAACGCTTATGTTGTTTTACCTATAATAACACATGTATAGTCCTTCTAATTTTAATTGAAAATGATAAATACGCCTGGGGAACAAAAAAGCGGTTCAACTTTATGATTCCATGGGCGTGCATATATCTTTTATAAATTCGAAAATTGTGAAATATTTTTTTCATTCAAATCAATATAGGAGATTAAAATTAGCCTGCATACAAAACTCTTAATATTTGTAATATAATTTGCTGTAAATAATGCTCATTTAGCCAGACAATCTCAAAAAATTGTCTGTGTTAATAAACCTAGCTGAAATACACGTCACTGGCGCCTTAAACACGTAGAATTTCTAAAGTCGTAAATCATTTTAACGACGTCGTAAAAATTTTATGGCACAGTGGACCGAATAAGTATTTGGATGTATTACATATAAAGCAATCCTATAGTACATATAATGGTCGGCATTTGCTGGTGCATTCGCGGCTGCCGGCAGCTCAGGCGTTGCCAGCTCTTCAAAATTTTCTTAAGTATAGTAATATACATTAAATTGTTTTAATTTATAATTAATTTTTCCAGTAATTTTAAACGCTTTATTTTAATGCTAAGTAATAAATTTATATCTATGTATTTTTTTTAAAATATTTACAAACTAGCTTTCTAAGAACGTCACGAACTAACAGTTTACTGAAGTATGAAGTATACTTGTATAGTGAGCTTAGCAATTTTAGAAAATATATCTGACAACCTTGCTTTTTTCTACCTATTTTCAATTTAAAATGGAAATAGAGTACATATGGTTGCATTTAAAACAAAATCAAGATGGCGACCATGATTAAAAACAAATGAATCGATTTGTTTACCAAGCATTAATCGTAGCGAAATATACAAAAATATAATCCGTCTTGACGTAACAGGACCGTTTCCTGATATTTTATCAACCCTGTATATAAAAGAATATATTAGGAGTTAATTTATGGTTTTATCCTCCACAAATATGTTGTCTAAAGTTGTTTAAATTCTATTACCGTGGATATTCAATTGCAATGCACGACATTTTAGTATAATAAACAAGGCAATTTAAAAAATATTTGGGATTTCTATATCATATCTATTTTAAGAATGTGACGGGTTCAGAGGTCATACAAACAACACTAAATTGATGCACCACTATTTTGACAGCGCGTTTTATTCTTTAAACCCACATGATTCCATAGCCAAGTAGTTGACTGCTTATGAAAGCGATATGTACACATTACCGGGCAATTGCCTGCTTCCTAATAAACCCGACAATATATTATATTTATATAGGAGTACTGCACGTATTTCGTCTTTAATCTGTTACCAAGGTACATATATTTTCTTAACAGTACAATCTTATGAACTAACTAATAGAGGATCCGCACTAGAAACGACCTTCACCGATCTGTTTAATGGATGAAAATTATTTTATATCAAATTTAAAATATTAGGAAATATATCTCGTGTGGGTTGGCTAAAAATTCCTGGCCAGACTATGATTAATTAAAAATTGAAAAATGACTTTTTATTAAATATTACACGAAAAAATGTAATACCAACCGAAAGTATGAAGCCTATAGAATATACAAACGTTGGGTTGTCTATTTTTCCTGGCGTAAATACAGGGTTGGCAGGTATAAACAGATAAATCGATACTAGTTATTTTCTTACTAGTTTCAAACTAGTTAGGGTTGTCTGTAAAAAATCTGGCCTGAATGACGGTTGTCGAGTTTTGAAAGGTGAAAATTTTTATGCGAGAGGAAACTTGTGATAAAGAGGTCCGAGCTAACTATCCCGTGCGATAGAAGAGGACGCAACATTGAAACTGCGCGCGACATGACCGCCAGATGAAAGAGAGCGCGCATGCTATTTATTCATTCAACAGAGAAGGATAGCGATACATTAGTAAATACTAAACATTATTTTGGAGCAACTGTCATTAGAGTTGAGAAAACAACGATAAATATTTAATATATTAAATATTAATATAATATAATATCATATATGTGGCATTACATTTATCGCGTGCCTAATGCCAAAAAGGTATATGCTATATATAGGTCCACTGTAGGAACCAAAAAAGCATATTAAATATTGTTTTTTACTTAATCGCTTTGAAATCACTTCAAATTAATATATTTTTACTATAAAAGAAATTAATGTCAAAACGACATATATATTTTTTCAATAGGCCTTTTTTAGCATTTTATTTTTTATTTTATTATTATACTTCTGAAGTACTACTGAAATGCACAAAGTTTGCAGTCAAAAAATTAAAATGAAACCAAATGGTAAGAAATATACTCTAAGGATCTTGTATTACGTACAAAAATTGTATTACCATATTACATAAAAACATTATTGAAAAAAGTTCCAATTAATAATTATTAATCTGTATCCGATTCATCAGAAGTGAAAGTTGGATCCTCGAATTCAGTACATTCATCATTTTCTGTCATCTCGACAATGTCTTCTATTTTCAATGGCGTTTGGTCGCTAATAAATCCTGTTGGTTTTAAGTAATCGTCAAAATGCCAACCGCAGTTTTCAGGCTGGAGTTTCACACATTTTATGTCTGTTCCATTAAGCCACATGGAATTAACAAAAAATTTCGTTGTATTTAAAATTCTTTTTTTACGAAACGCTAACTTCAATGAACAATTTTTAAAAGTTTCATAGTTAAAATCAATCAAAAAATCGTCCGAGTCACACAAAAAACACTTTTTTAGTCATTTTTTATTACAATATATTTTAGGTTATTAACCACTCCAAAATAATACTCAGTATTGTATTGTGTCAGTACTCACTGTTGCATGAACAAATGGCATGCGCACTCTCTTTCATCTGGCGATCACGTCGCACGCAGCTGCAATGTTGCGTCCTCTTCTATCGCACGGAATAGTTAGCTCGGACCTCTTTGTCACAAGTTTCCTCTCGCAAAAAATTTCACCTTTCAAAACTCGACAACCGTCATTCAGGCCAGATTTTTTACAGAAAACCCTACATCACCGTGTTCGCAGTTAAATAGCGCTTATTTTGATATAAGATTTATTTATTAAACAAATAGGTGAAAATAACTAGTATCGATATACCTGTTTATACCTGCCAACCCTGTAGTTACGCCAGGAAAAATAGACAACCCAACGTTTGTATACCTATTCTATAGGCTTCATACTTTCAGTTGGTATTAAATGTTTTTGTTAAACTCATGAGTGCAATATTTAATAAAAAGTCATTTTTCAATTTTTAATTGGCTGGCCAGGAATTTTTTAGCCAACCCACACGAGATATATTTTCTAATATTTTAAATTTGATACAAAATACTTTTTATCCATTACCCATCCAAACAGATGGGTGAAGGTCGTTTCTAGTTCGGATCTTAGACTAAACGCATATAATGTCTAGGGCGGAAATAGCAACATACATAAATCATTAGTTATGTTATGTATGTATGTAATTGGTTACAGTAGTGTGAATAATTATAGACATTGGACTCACAAAAGGATTGAATATGGCTAAGAGGAGCTCGTAAGGAATCTGAATGTGCGGA
Source organism: Aromia moschata (assembly GCA_029963805.1). Classification (NCBI taxonomy): domain Eukaryota; kingdom Metazoa; phylum Arthropoda; class Insecta; order Coleoptera; family Cerambycidae; genus Aromia; species Aromia moschata. Next base: position 10,897 of record JAPWTK010000827.1, on the reverse strand, counting down.
AGTTGGGAAGTGAAACTACTTGACATCAAAACCGATCTAATATTAGTGTGAGAAAACGGTGCACCATTGTCAAAATCACAGCAAAATCTGTGAAAAATATAGACTCAGCTCAGTAATGTTTTTAACTTTATTGCGACTGGTATTTCTTAAATTTTTAATTTATCTTTAATTACACTTAATTGACGCTGGGAAACTATACCTATTAATTCAATTAGTGTTACACTGAGAAGTGAGAAGTTGTCCCCCGCATTGACGATACATACCAGCTTTACACGCAACGTAATTTGAAATAAGATCCGCAGTTTGCATAGAAACATTGCATAAGAACAGGGGCTGTTCACTCTTATGAGCCTACCTGAAATGTGATATTTAGTATGAGACCAATTCCATAGATGGCGCAACCAGCTTGGTTAGTTATGTACAGTTGGTACTGTTAAAAAAAAAGAGATTGGTAGTCCTGAAGAACTAGTTCAGTCCATGCGCCGAAATGTTTAATATTTATAATTTGCGTTATGTTTTTACGTCAATATTTATCTGGGCGTATCGATTGAATTGGTTCTAAGTAAAACCAAAACAAACCTAAAGTTTTGTAGTTTTGTGTTTAATTTGTTTCCATGTGTTAATTTATTTTGTGTTTTATTTGTTTATTGGGTATTATATATTCTTATTTGAGACAGAAATTAGTTGAGTTAATATTACATTAAAAGAAGGAGAACTAGAACTGGTACCAGATGTGTTTATAAATGAAACTTCATGTAAAGAAAGTTATGGCTTTTCCTTTTTTTAGTTTATATAAATGGCTAGTTGGAAATAATTTATACTTAAATGTGATTGTGTCTTGTGTATAAATGTGATTGTGAATGCGTATAAATGTGGTTGTGAATAAAGGAATCTTACATCTAAAACAATTGATTTTGGTATTTAATGGTTTCAATATCTCAAATATCCTCCTTTTTCATCACATCATGTCTTTAAAATTTATTTTTAGACATTATTTCTTGATGAACGGTTTCAAATACAGTTTGTGGACTTTTTTAAGTGTTTCCTTATGGACGAAACGTATATATATTATATGACAAGAATAGCAAAATCATATTTAGTTTATGCTAGATAAGGATAAAAAAACTTTATGTAACCAAGTATGTAATGCTATTCTTATATACATACGTTTTGTCCATAATGGAACTCTTAAGAGTCCGCAAACTGTATTTTATTTTTGAATATTTTTTTGAATATAGCGCCATCCGCCATATTAGTTAAAATTAGTTTGAGACTAATTCAAGAGATGGCGCTTCACGGTTTCATTTAATTCTATGAAAGAGTTCCATCTATCTCTTCTTTTATCTATGCATAAGAACTATATCTTTATTATCAAGAAGTATGGTACATGTGTTGCAAGATTCTGTTTCAGAAGGTTCTAATGAGCAACAATCCCATCTTGAATATTGATCAAGCAATTATCGATCTGGGTAGGTAAATTTTGCTAGTTTGAATTAAAGTCGTCATTAAATAATTCATGTAACGTAACGTAATACTATACAACTAATTATTTGATGAAGACTTTAATTATGGAAGAAAATAAAAATGACTATTAAAATAACAAATACATTTATTTTATATAGACAAATAAAATACGATAGATTAGTCAACAGTTGTTGACATAATCTGGAGACGGTTAAAACAGTTTTAATTATCTGATGTCCCAATATGGTTACCGAAAGGCACGCGTTGAGTGCAAAAAAAATGTTTCAATGTTAAGTGAAAAAGTATTCATGTAAGTGTAAAGAGTGACCCCAAAATTAGCTTGTTCTTCAAACACTTGTAACTTTACCTGGAATTGATGAAATTCAACTTATAAATGCTCAAAATTTTCGTCTCATCATAACTTAGTGCGAAAAAGAAGATTTATTGCTCCAGACCCTGTACATCCACTTAAATGAAGGGTTAACTGACCCTCCATTTTTCCATTACGCACATGCGAGAAAAAGCATCCGTGAAGAACACAAATCCGTGGTTAGATTAGGCCAATAGCCTTTCCAGTCTTCAGCAAATCGTCGAAAATCTTCATTTTTCTGAAGATTTGCTGAAGACTGAAAGGCGATGGTCTAACCTGACCACGAATTCGAGTTCAGGAAACAAAAAAACATTGGAAACCATGTGTCACACAGCATATCCGGTCACTTCTTGAAAATCTTCATTTTTCTGAAGATTTTTGACGATTTGCTGAAGACTGAGAAGTTATGGGGCTAACCTGACGGATTCGTGTTCAGGAGGTAAAAATACTTCAGAAACCATATATTGTATGTAATAAAACAGCCTTTCTTTTTATTGGGCGGTAGCAATTATGCTGCGCTAATTGCAATTATGCAATTATGCGCATGTGCGTAATGTAAAAATGGAGGGTTAGTTAACCCTGCATTTAAGGGATGCACATGGTCTGGAGCAATAAATCTTCTTTTTCGCACTTGCTTATGATGAGACGAAAATGTTGAGCATTTATAAGTTGAATTTCATCAATTCCAGGTAAAGTTACAAGTGTTTAAAAAACAGGCTAAAAAAATTTTTTGTGGTCACTCTGTCTTTCTAGTGTAAAATTTAATTATCTTTACTTTACGAAAGCATTGTACGTTGACTAGAGACGTACCGTCTATCCATCTCGCAAAACGTAGAAAGAAGTAGGACAGACATCAACGTACCTTTCGGGTAAAACCGCCGAACGCATTGTTTATTTTGCCCTAATCTTATAAAGCGTTAGTTTATTCTATATTCTATTCAAAACTGGTTGGCGACAAATTTTGGGTTTGTTTGACAAAAACTGGTTGGGGTCTTTGAAAAAACTCGTTGTTTAATGTACATTAATAATACTCCATTTGACTTTTTAGTCTAGTCATTAGGTGTTCAAAGAGGCTGTTTCGAAACAAATTGTGGAGTAGATATGATTTTTTGGCTCCTTTGTATCTTTTGGGATGGTGATTACCGAATCTAGTAATAGTAATCTAAGTTTGCCAGTATAGCCGAAAAACATTTTTCGGCTATAAAGGAAAAAAGACTTTTTTTCGGATTTTTTGCATCTAAATCAAACGCTATCACATTTTGATAAAACATTATACAAAAATAAACTAAAAATAAAATTTCCTATAAATTGAGTCCTTACAACATTTTTCACCAAGCAAACCGTTTAGGAGCAATCGCGGATTTAAATTAAATACACTTATTTCGACCTTCAAGTTAGGCGAACATTTTACTATGCAGCCTTCTATACAATAATGTCCATGTCTGTATGTACTGTACGATGGTAGCGACATACGTACTGTACGATGGTAGCGACATAATTAAAGTTGTCGAGGTAGCGACAAATATACAGTGCGCGCCTAAAGTATGGAATAAATTCAGTAAATGTGAAACAAAACATTTTTGGAAAAATCCTCGAACAGGTGGATTCTGTTTAATAAAAACACATTTTGGGGAAACGTCTATTTTCCAGATGTCATTTGTTTTTGAGTAATGACGTCATCAACTTATTTTTTCAAATGGCAACCCCCATTTTTTAATTTAATTTGAGAGACCCTTTCATTGTCGATTTAACGGTACAAAAATGTTGCCACCTTACATAACAAAATTTTTGAGCAAATGACAATTGAATGTTACAAAATGAAAAATATATTTTTCACAATAAATAAACGAAAAGTTCTTTAATAAGCAAATACAATTTTAAATTAAGTGTTCGAAATTCCGTCCATCAACTTGGCAATATGCAAGCCTGTGTACAAATTCTTCTTGTACATTCTGAATGACTTCCGGGCTAATGAATCCCATTTCTGCGATCTTGTAGTTCGGCTAAATTGTGTGGTCTTTTGCAGTAAACTTTTGATTTTAAATAACCCCATAAAAAATAATCAAGTGGTGTAAGATCTGGGGATCTCCCGGGCCATTCTATCGGTCTTCGTCTGCCAATCCACCTCTGAGGAAAGATGACGTCTAAATATTCACGAACTGAGCGCGCATAATGCGGGGTGCTCCGTGTTGCTGAAACCAGTGTGTTATCTGGAATGGTAGGATCATTCTCGTTCGGGAAAATTACTGCAAGCGCTGGAACTAGATCATTTTGCAAGAACTCCAGATATTTTTCTTCAAAATAGAAAGGCCCTATTATTCTGTTCCGGCCCACACATTTAATTTCTGCGAATGTTGAGTATGTGCTTCGATGATCCAATGAGGATTCGTCCGACTCCAATGCTTGCAATGTTGACGGTTCACTGTGCCGTTTAGACAAAACGCGGCTTCATCGGAAAAAAGTATTTGCTGGTGTAAATTTGGATTTGTTTGACAAATTCATCATAGTTTGACAGAATTGCAGTCGCCGGTCGGGGTCGTCTTCGTTGAGTTCTTGCACAAGCTGAAATTTGTAGGGATGATAGTTTTCTTTCCTCAGGATACGTAGAACTGTCGTCTGACTAACTCCATTTTCTGAGGCAACTAGTGTAGAGGTACTCTGAGGGTTCTCTTCCATACTTAACACAATGTCAATCTTTTTATCTTCGGTAATTTTTTAACGTTCTGCTTTTAGTACATCTTTAACATCACCAGTTTCTCTAAATTTGGACTCAATCTTACTAACTGTGGATTGGATGATAGGGTTATCTGGATATTTTTGCATTAAATAAATTGCATACCTCCTGCTGAGTTCTGGTCTTATTTCCACTATCCGATGAAAATCAAAATTTCAATTCTTTGTGTCACAGTTAAAGGTGCCATATTAAAATTGGAATTTTTATAAATAGTAACACGTTACATTAACTTTTCGCAAAATTTAATGACAAATCTTCTGATTAACTGACAGTAAAAACCATGGATACGTCAAAAAACTTAATCTGATAATTTTTTTGCTTAACAACTTTTTTTGCCATGTTTTATTTGTGTTCGGTTTTTTCAGAAATTTTCGTTTATTTATTGTGAAACATATATTTTTCATTTTGTAACATTCAATTGTCATTTACTCAAAAATTTTGTTATGTAAGGTGGCAACATTTTTTATACCGTTAAATCGACAATGAAAGGGTCTCTTCAAATTAAATTAAAAAAATGGGGGATTGCCTCTTGAAAAATAAGTTGACGACGTCATTACTCAAAAACAAATGACATCTGAAAATAGACGTTCCCTCAAAAATGTGTGTTTTTATTAAACAAAATCGACCTGTTCGAGGATTTTTTCCAAAAAATTTCGTATATACTGAATTTATTCCATACTTTAGGCGCGCACTGTACATATAGAAACATCCAAAAAAAAAAGTCATCAAGTCTGGCTATGAACGAGAGAGATGGAAATAGCGGTCATGTCTAAGCTTTTCGGTTATGTCAAACTTTTGACAAGTGACTGTCACAATTTGTAAAATAAACAATGGCTGTCATATGATGTGGCAGTCTTGACAAGTAAATAAGGTTATAAATTCGATTAAGTATAGAAACACGTCTTTTTTTCTCGGCCAACTTTGATGACGTTTTTTTTTTGGATGTCTCTATATATTGTCACAAATGAACTACTTTTTGATGATTTTTTTGAGGATCTGCAAACCAACATCCAGCTCAGATACTTCTACTGAATAACATGTGGTACAAATGTTAAACCAAATCTTCATTTAACATGAACCAACTCTACCAATATCTGACTACCAACATTACCTCGCTTCCTCCAACCGAAGCAGCTCCACACCAACATTCCCTAAGAGTGTACCATCAGATAAAACACTGGCTTGGTAATGCAATCAGACCTAAAAACACCGGGGTTAGGAACGAACAAACATTGGGTCCAACTCATCACAACACTGCAACTCCCTGCACCTGATTCAATCTTACACAGTATATCCCGCAATTGCAAAAATATATGCACTGCAAAGGGTATGACTGTTTTGGACAATATTTTGGCTTCATTGTTGGGATACTTGGTTGTAACATGAAGACGTCAGTTGTTGGCGCTAATGAGGATAATGGTGAATCTGACTGAAGTGATTATTTAATCATTTTCATTCGTTAGTCAATAAGTTTTTTGTTGTGAAATTGGCTGTATATGTCTACATGTCCAACCATCATGAACCTTAGTGTCCCTATTTAAGGCAATACTTGAAGAAGGTTCCTGGTTTCAGCTCCGCTAATGGCGAAAATAAATATTCTTTAACTGGCAATAGCGCCTTTATTTTTAGAATATCTTTAAATATTCTTTAACTGTACGCTTGGTGAAAAATGTTATGAATCTTCTGTTTATAGCAAGTTTAACTAGTTACTTTTACAACAATCATTATTACATACAAGAGTCTTGTAGAAATTGGAAGTGGAAATTGTAGAAATTCAACATTTTTTTTTTTAGGTTTTGAGGAGTAAGGAGGTCCCATGCTCCTTTGAAAAGGCAAGGCAAGGGAAAATCCGCCAACTAGTGGCGTCGCTTCAATGATAAATGATAAAACATATTACCTTAGAATTTTGAAAATTAATAGTTATGTATAGAGACATCCAAAAAAAAAACGTCATCAAAGTTGGCCAAGAAAAAAAAGACGTATTTCTATTCTTATTCGAATTTATAACCTTATTTACTTGTCAAAACTGTCACATCATATGACAGTTATTGTTTATTTTACAAATTGTGACAGTCACTTGTCAAAAGTTTGACATAACCGAAAAGCTTAGACATGACTGCTATTTCTATCTCTTTCGTTCATAGCCAGAGTTGATGACGTCTTTTTGTATGTCTCCATATATAGCCTAATTATGTTTAAGATTTTGGTACAGAGTTATTGGGCTGAATTATTTAATTGAACAATAACGATTTTTTTGAAATTGAATACATCAACCTGTATTCAACAACTGTGATATGAATGTCCCGAAGCAGACAGTGTTTATTAAATCAATATCAGAGCCCAAACTATTAATAGATTCAGGTATCAATAGGTTTTCACTAAGCATTTTCCTAAATCCTCATATTTATACTTATAACAAACGAGCACGCGAAAAAAAGCTATATAAAATACATTTTTCTATAAATTATAAATAGCTTATTTGATTGGTCTAATGCCTTTAAGCCAGCTACACACACGCACACACAAGTAATACGGTTGACTGGGCTTGACAAGCCAAGTTGGTAACAAAAGTTTGAGGCTTGAGTGGTTCTTCAGACCTGTCGACTTTGTCTTCTCATTTGCTGACAAGCTTTTAGTTATAAGTACAGTGTGCGAGATGTTTGTTTTATCTTGACCATCCCATTTTATTCGTAAACGACAAATGCAAATTGTATTCTACAAAAGTATTATATTCCTACCATTTGAGACTAGAATTTGGCATGTATAAGAGAATGAACTGCACGACAACAGGTATCACGACGCTTCAACCATTTTTTCAGTTTTTTTTCTTTTATGCATGTCAAATTTTTGAACATAATTGCAGATTACAATTTTCTTTACACGTTTACGAATTAAATGGGATGGCCAAGATAAAAGCAAACAAGGGGCGTAGCCAGTATTTATCTTGGGGGGGCGCCCAATGCAGATTAAACAAAAAAGCCAAAAAAAAAAGGTCAGTGGAGGCAACGGCAACCGCAATCCCCGAGTATTTTGGTTTTCACTTGACCCTTTGGGGGGGGGGGGGTGTACCGAAATTTTCAGATATTTTCAAAAAAGAATTTAGATGGCGGAATGATCATCATGTTAATTAATAAATTTAAACTGTAGAAATTTAAACTATTAAAAAGTTATTAACGGGTAATTATCGGTTGCGTCCATAAAATATTAATTGACAAAGGTTTTTTGGGGATGTTGGACAAATAACGAACCACTAATTTTCTGCCGACGTTTCGTCCAATTTACTCAGACTTTCTCAAGGCTCAATTACTTAGTGTCTTTTTTTATATAATAAAGGTCTGTGTCATTCGAAAGTTTGATTTTTTTCTCTACCTGCAGGTACTTGTGTAATAATATCTTAATAATGTTGTGATATTTACTGTGTGTTGTGGTATTTCTTTTGTTTGTATAACCACAATAAATGAATAATTACCTAGGCTCGATTCACTTTTAAAGTGAATTTAAGTATATAAAAAACACTAATTGAGCCTAGAGAAAGTCTCGAGTAAATTGGACGAAACGTCGGCAGAAAATTAGTGGTTTGTTATTTGTCCAACATTTTCCCAAAAATCCTTTGTCAAAAGTTATTAACAGTAAATTGTAAAAAACAATTTTTACAAAAATATTTGCACAAAACTAAATTTACATACATAAGAAACTTTATACACAATTTTTATTTTAGTTCTCCACAGACAAGCGTTGTCTCTGTAAAACTGCAGAAATCGTACGGCCAAGTCTGATTTACATACACACGTTCATTGGAACGTGTTCAGGCAAGTTGTTGCCTGAAGGTAAGACGCTATGCAATCGTTTTTGTCCCGATTTGATTCATGCCCAACTTCAAGCTCAGTTCAAGCTCCATCATACGTTACACACATATGTATGTACATGTAAAAAACATGGTGTGGCTATTAAATAACCGAACTGCTGTCATAACACTTTTTTATTCTTTACCAATGACAGCAACTTTTTCGCCTTCAATGTACACCCATTGGCGATCTCTACACCGTTCCATACGACTTTTCCATTGTTGAAAGCAATGCTGGAAGTCCGCTTCTGTCAGCCGGTTCAGAACCTTTGTCGCGTTGGCTTTAACCGCTTCCACACTTTGTTTCGGGGTCGTAAGTAAAAAACCACGATTCATCTCAAGTAATCACCGTGTCTAACAAGCTCGGATCAGTGTCAATGTTGTTTAGAATGTCAGCGCAAATGTTCATTCTTGATTCCTTTTGCTCGGGAGTGAGGAGTTTTGGCACCATTTTTGCGCAAACTTTGCGCATATCGAAATATTCATGCAAAATCTGGCGAACACATTCTTTGTCAATTCCTGTTATTTCAGCTAGCCCTCGGATGCTTAGACGACGATCTTCGCGGATTAATTTACCAATTTTTTTCAATGTTTTCGTCCGTTTTTGATGTTGAGGGCCGTCCGGGGCGCGGATCGTTTTCGGTCGTTTCACGTCCCACTTTAAACCGTTTAAGTCACTCAAAAACTTGTGTGAGGGATAAACATTTATTCCCGTACATTCCTTTTAACATTGCGTAAACTTCTGTAAAATTTTTCCCAGTTTAACAAGCAACTTAAGATTAACCCGTTACTCCATCTGAACACTTAACATTTTTCGACGCGTCACTGATGCGTAGACTAATTCAAACGACTGCTACAGTCAAATTGAGCGATCCACTGGCTTGTCCAGCGAGCTCAGGGGTGGAGAAAGTATCACCAGACACAGTTCTGTTCAAATTTGTTGCGACATGCTTGCAGCGCGCTGGTAGTAGCATCAGTTCGGTTATTTAATAGCCACACCTCGTAAGCCAACCTAGACTGTACAGGTCAAGTAGGCCGTCTTACTTGTGCGTATGTAACGGGCTTAATGGTATAGTCTTTCTAAACTCAATGTGAAGACATATATTTTTAAATCCTTTGAGGGCTAACGCCGCCCAATGACGTGCATATCATTTATAAATTTGAAAATTGTGAAATAATTTTTTTCATTCAAATCATATAGGAGATTAAAATTAGTCTGCATACAAAACTCTTAATATTTGTAATATAATTTTCTGTAAATAATGCTCATTTAGCCAGACAATCTGAAATAATTGTCTGTGTTAATAAACCTATCTGAAATGCACGTCACTGGCGGAAATAAGTAAGTATTCCAAAAGTCATAAATCATTTTAACGACGTCCTAAAACATTTTACGACACAATGGACCACATAAATCTAACGCATTGGATTGGATGCATTGGATGCAATACTCTAATGGGTTACTGCAAATAGATCTAGCTGACCAACGGCTGGCTAGCTAAACGGAAGCCGTTGCCAGCTCTTCGCCGGCAGCAAAGCGTTGCCGACGAAGCATTGCCGGATAATTATTTTCTCCAGCAATTTTAAACGCCTTATTTTTAATGCTAACTAATAAATTTATATCTATGATTTTTTTTAAATATTTCCAAACTATATTTCTAAGAACGTCACGAACTAACAGTTTACTGAAGTATGAAGTATAATTGTATAGTGAGCTTAGCAATTTTAGAAAATATATCTGACAACCTTGCTTTTTTTTATGTCTTCACATTTACATTAGAAATAGTATAACATACGAGTATATTTCAATCATATTGATTTATTTTAATAAAGGCTGTAAATTGAGTAAGTAAATACTATAAAAAGCGCGCTGAATGTTCGGACACATTATTTGACACGGAAATTGCGTGAGTTACCTCAACGCACACAAATGAAGGATTACTGCACTTTTGAAGTTACCATCTGCCAATTCTTAAAGCTTACTACATTGAACAGCCCACCCTACGAATTAAACTTTCCTACCTTTACGCCAGTCAATAGAGCTCGAAAAGGGGTGAGTTTATGACACGATTGATACCTGAAATCCGACTACGGGATACTTTTAGAGTTCAGTCCTTAGATGAAAACGTATATGAATTGGACTAGGAAATAGTTGCACTTTTTTTTAATAACAAATTAGTCAAAAAAATGGAGGTTTTTTCAGTTTTTGCCTATAGAAGGAAAGCTATTAGGAAACAATCACATCACATCCAATAGGAAAGTTGTAGAGAATTCAAAAACCTTTAAAATGAAAAAAAACATCGAAGTCAATCGGTACATTTTCGCTAGAGAAAACTCGGAAAAAACGCGAAAAATGTTCTTAATAAATTCGTAATTCGAGTATTTTTTTGCATTAGAAGAGTCAATCTTGTGGTAAAATGTGAAGTAATATCACGAAGAATGAGGTGTGCAAAAAACTGCGATTATGTCCGATGAATAGTTTTTG